>JASTWP010000174.1:0-208380 GCA_030770255.1 Temnothorax ravouxi
TGATATACGAAGGCAAGAATTAAAGGCTACATATCTTATCAGCACAAGAAATTGGTTATATCTAAACAAAATCCTTTTCCACCATTATCCACCGTTGTATCGTAAACGATTACAATTATAATCGCTGTAATTTATCTTCGCAATAAATATGATAATATTTTTTTTACAGTGTTATCGCATATTGTTAACGATAAGGAAAGCGTTTAATATAATCCTTTTAGAAATAGTCGTATCCTTGACTCTTATCGATTCTGTTTCCGAAAGAAAAAATTCTTTTAACATTACATTTAGCAGATTGGACATTTGCACGTAAAATATAATAATAAATCTGCATCTATATGTATATATTGTAAACTGTTTGACGTGTTATGTAAACAATAAGTGATCCATGGATCATCATTCATATTTTATTAAAAATATCAAAAATTTATGTTTTGTTGGTAATTTTATGCTCATTTACTATTATTCAATTTGGACACAATTTTTAGTATTAGCGTAAATAATAATATTTCTATTTTAGTATTACATATCTTTTATATCGCTATTTATAGCTAATTAATAAATAAATTATAATTGAAATGCATCAAATTATTTAAGCAAATCTAAAACTTTATTTTTTGTAGGACTGTTGTGTAAAAATACAGTTCAAAAAATCAATTAATTTATAAATAATTTACATTTATACTATCTACATGAAAAAGGTTCGCATAAACATAACGTAAACAATTCAAGGGGATGTAATTTTGAAATTTACGCCTTTACGGGATAATCCTGACACTTGGTGCATCGTCGTTCCGTAAAGTGGCGCTAATCGGTCAAGCATCACCGCGGATGGACCACGTGCTGGTAAATCACCTGTGACCGACGCTATCTTATCAACGATCTTCCGCTTCACAAATTTAGGAAATGCGCCACTGACGGACGCCACGATCGTGAGCAGCCGACGGATCTCTCTACTCTCCAATACTCCAGTCCAGTACTCCAGTCTCCGGGAAACGGGGGGTAACGAGTAGCGAGAGGGGGTAATGGAACAACCCGACTCGTGTTTCTGCTTCGCTCTGCTCCAAAAATCGTTCTCCTCGTCGTCGTCGCCGTCCACCTCCGTCGTCTATATCGCGCGGTCGCGATGCAGCACAATGCGCGAGAGTGAGTGCCGCTGATTCCCAGGGAGACGGAAGCATGGCCCGTCCCAAGCAAAGAGCGAGCGCGGACGTGTGCGCCGACTGCGGGACCCTCGGTGAGCGCAGCATCGTTTTTGCTCCACGATCACCTGGACCCCTGGACCGTCATTTCCCTCGTATAAAGATAAACGCGCTTAGAAAATAATATAAATGATCATTATGAATGTGTTCAGTGTATGTCTCTCGAATATTACTTTGGTGACCAGCTTGATTGAAGATAAACATACATTCCTTCAATTCCTTGTTTACGTAATGCAAGCTTTTAGTCAGCGACGCTGGTTCGATTGAGAGAATATTATTAGATCCGTCGTGCTGTTTCAGAGCCAGGATGGGCATCGATCAACAGAGCTATTTTATTGTGCGACGATTGCTGTGGGATTCATCGTAGTCTAGGGCGTCACGTGTCGCACATCAAGTCGTTGCACAAGGGCGTTTGGAACCCGCACCTATTGAACGTTAGTATGCAGTAACTATGGCTATGTAAAGAGAAGATTTCAATTCTCTTAAAATTGTCATGTTGCATGTACGTCGTATAGCTTTCAAGATAACTGAACAAATGTTCCAGATGGTGCATACTTTGAGTGATAATGGAGCTAACAGTATTTGGGAACATTCCCTGCTAGATCCCAGCAACCCCAAGATTAGTAGGAGGAAACCACAGCCTAAGGATCCCTTACAGTTAGTAATTATGTTATGACAGATCGTATTTTGTTGCGGAATATAATATCATTTTCACTCACAAATGCTCTTTGACGCTTGTGGAATGAATCAAATTTAGATACAGATCAGTTATCGCTATTCTTCCAGATTAAAAGTCGATTCCAATTCTAAACGTTTGAAATAAGCTTTTATTTTCTTAATTGTTTGTTTGTTTTTTAATTTTTACATTATTTGCTTATAGTCCAGTGAAGGCAGATTTTATTAAGACCAAGCATCAACACTTGGCCTTTATATTACGGCCGAGCAAGGAGGAAAGTTGCACGGAGGAGGAACTCAATAGACAGTTGCACAGTAGCGTTCGTACAAGTAATTTAGAAACTTCGTTGAGGCTATTGGCACAGGGAGCCAACCCCAATTATTTTTACAAGGTATATTTCAGTAATTATTCAAGTAAAGCACACTGACGTATTGCAAATACGATATAATTGTGGTATTGGGGAAAAACACTTTTGTTAAATTACACGCGTAATATATACTTACAGGAAAAAGGGACCACACCTTTACATGTGGCAGCTCGTGCCGGGCAAGCTCTCCAAGTAGAACTTTTAATAGCTAATGGCGCAAACCCGAGTGTAGTTGATCTAAGTGGACAAACGGCTGCTGATATCGCTAAGTAAGTGACACATGACAGTAACGTCTTTATTATACGAAACGTATATTTCACGTTAAAATATTCTTTCTGTTATTTCAGAATGTCAGGGCATATAGATTTATCTGAACGTATAATTGAATGCATGTACGAAGTAACAGATAGGCTGACGTATCACATATGCTCTCGTAAACCAAGTCATCGAAGCGATGAACATCTCATAAACTCCGAATTGGCTTCTTTCTTGGATAAAAATGAGTTAACTTTGGAAGGAAGAAGCAGATTACAAATGGTATGTAGAAATTTATATTTTGATTATTTATCGATTTTTATTTCATACAGGGTACGTAAGATTCGATTTATTTTTTGCTTAGTTGCCAAATCATTTGCTAGAGGAGTTAGCCATGGATGTTTATGACGAGGTGGATCGTCGAGAAACGGAAGCAAGTGAGTATCCGTTTCCAGTTTATTTATTGCAAACTAGATTAAATATGCTAATTGTGATTTAGACGTGCATGAATTTTGTACTAATTTAAATTATTAATGATACACATCTTTCTGTGTCATGCTATTCCTTTGGAAGGGTGAGTAAAGAATGTTTGAATTTACTTGGTAATATAATTGTGCAAAGTATATAAAAAAATTATTGAATATTATGTCTAATACATTTATATAATAAATTACTGAATTATGTAATATATGCAGACAAGTAGATTTTCATATTTTATGCATAGTCTGGTTTTCAACCGCATCCCTCCCGGAGAAATGTACTGTTCCATTTCTGCCAGTTAATCCACAATTGTCGTCTACTAGAAACCAAGGAAGGCAAAAATTAGCGAGATTCACGCCGAAGGAATTCACCACTCTTATCGTAGATTTACTGGTTGAGGCGGGTCGGAGGCATATGCTTGCTAATAATGCACTTCAAAGTAATATTACCGAAATTAATAGCGCATTTATTTTATGAGAGTTTTTCAAGTATTTTACATTATTTCTACATTTTTATATCATCTATTGTTTTTCTAGATCCTGCGGTATCTATGCTTCGCAAAGAGCAACTTGGTAGGCATGGGTCGCAAGTGTCTGACGATGAACCTTTGTACGACAGTGTTGCATCTGACGATGATTATGCTGCTCTGACATCTACAGATAACACTTCATCTGACGTTTCAAACCAGCCTAAAACTAATAATGAGGTAATTTAAAGACTTCAATTTTCGAGTACAAAGAAATACATTAACAAACGCGACTATATTCATCCTTGGAATGACAATACAAATTATCGGACATTCTTGCATAGATATATCTTAATTTTTTTTCTAATTGCATATAACATGTGAAAGTATATTAGTTTCGCAAATTGCTTACTTTAACTCGCATCAAGAGAGTGAGATGCAAGAAATATGTAAGTTTACAAAACTCGATAGTCGTATTTACTTGTTTGTGGTAAAATATTAAAGGTACCGACACTAGTAACAAAAAGAGGAATAAGGAATTGGCTGAGCACATGGCTTTTCTGTAGGCGGTGTTATTAGGCAAGTGCACAGAACTGTTTGTGCATGTGCGATCATTGCCAAAAAGTGTAAATTTTGACCATTGTGAAACATTAATTAGCTGCTGATCTGAACTGATTTATATAATGATTCGCAATCCACTAAACACCATGATTTGCATATTGCATAACAACAATGCAATCCGCCAATTTATAACAATTCGTTTGCGTGACCATTATATAACATGCTCTCTGTACTTGTTGCACAATGTACGTTTAATTTAAAGCAAAGATTGTTACTGTGCTATATTGTTACAGGAAACATTTACACCAGTCGCTAAGGGTCTTCCGTCCATGGTAGAAGTTTTGAAAAAACAATTGACCCTGTCCGAATCAACCGTACGAGATCTCCGCGAGCAGCTACACACCCTGCAAACTACCGTCGAGCAACTCACTCGAGAGAACAACGAGCTGAAGCATATGCTACAGGTAACTGCCTCAAAGTTCTAGTTATCTGTTTTATAACATATCAAATATCAATGTTTAATCGCATGACAAATGCTGAAAATACAATTTTTTTTTTTTTACTGACTTAGGTCAAAGGTTCTGATGGCAACATGAACGGGCATGCTAAGTATTTAAATATTTTTAGTAGCATTTCATTCTGTAAAAAATAAAATATAATTAATATAATACAAAATAAATACTTTAACACTTAAAGTAAAATGTCATTGCAATAAATATTATGATGAAAAATAGACTTCTTAGAATACTTTACAGGAAGCGCAGATAAACTGCAACGTGATGGCTCCTTATAACTTTTCAATAGAATACGACGCGAGTCCTGTCCAAGAGGTTGCACATATCCAGGGATTACCTCTTGAGATGCCTTTTTGTGCTTCAAATTACTTGTATAATTAATCCTTCCTTTAATTTATTAATTTTTCCTTTTAAAATTATAATTTGCTCTTTATCTATATAAACTCGTCACAAAAATTAAAGGAACACTTAAATTTTCTTAAAAACTAGGCAAAATTTGAGCAGCTGTATCTTCGTTAAAAATGAACAAAATTTAAGTTTAAAAAAAGGGTTTTAAAGCTTGAAATCTCTACTTTCAGAAGATCACTATTTTCTTTTAGTTTCTGTGAGTTTGGTAATTTTTACATATAGAAAACCACGAGCTGGACAAAATGGAAAATTTTCTTCTCACTTTGTGGGCCTGTCACGTGCTCAAAAAAATCCTGCGAAATTTTTTGACTTCCCAATGTGAAAGCTCGAAGTTTTCCCTACAAAATCTTTTTTTTTTAATGTTTCTACGATTTTTTGTTACTGAGTTAACGCGGATTGAATAAGAAATGAGCATTTTGACTTTGATTGCTCATAACTCCGTTAAAAATCATCGTACCGCAATTCGCAAAATGGATTCTTAAAGCTAAAACTTTGCTCTATCAAGTCGTGTAATCGCCAAATTTTTCATAAAAATGTTTGGATACATTACAAGTAAGTAAAGATGTCGTAAAAATTTGCAATTTTTTACTTTCTTATTTAGGTCCAAAAAACAATTGTTCAGAACAACAACAAAAATTTATTCTTTACGTTTTTTTGTACTTTTAAGTATCCTACATTTAAAAAAAATTTGCCGAATAGCTATGAGATTTTCTTCATGGTGGCCACTATGGTTTTACGGGGCAAAACGTACAAAAAATTGTAAAATTGCTTAATTTCAGTAAAAATCAAGAAAAAAATTAAAAATAACGTCTGGCGGACGTTGAAAAAACTGTTTTCAATTACGCTGACAATACATTGAAGATGAGTAAGTGTCAGCATAAGCTAGAAAGACTTTTTTATAAAAAAAATAATGTTTTGTGTTTTAAAAATTTGAAAAAATACTGCCAGCATTAGCGTTTCCCAAAGCATACGAGGAGGTTGCCCGGTCAGATTTATGCTTTGTTATGCGCGCGTGCGCGCGTGTGTGTGTATGTGTGTCATTCCGCTGAGACTCCGCGACTCGTTACTTTCGCAGTATTTTATGACTCCAAACTCATTCATGACTGTGTATGCGTGCGCGCACGCGCGTGTTTGTATGATGTGTATGTATGTGTGTGTTCCGTATGCGTGTGTGCGTACGTACATGCGTGCGTGTATGGGTGAGTGGATGGTCGTAGGTAAAATGAATTTTTTTCAAATTTCGAAAACAGAAAACATTAATTTCTTATTTAAAAAAGTCTTTCTAGCTTATACTGGTATAAATTTGAAAAAATTTATTTTACCACCTATGACCATCTATCCACTCACCCACACACGCACGCATGTACGCATGCATACATACACATACACGCATGCAAGCGCACGCACACAGAGTCATAAATGAGTTTAGAGACATCAAATACTGCGAAAACGACGAGTTGCGGAGTCTCAGCTGAATGACACACATACACATACGCACGCGCACGCGCGCATAACAAAGCGTAAATCCGACCGGGCAACCTCCTCGTATGCTTTGGGAAACGCTAATGCCGGCAGTATTTTTTCAAATTTTTAAAACACAAAACATTATTTTTTTATAAAAAAGTCTTTCTAGCTTATGCTGACACTTACTCATCTTCAATGTATTGTCAGCGTAATTAAAAACAGTTTTTCAACGTCTGCCAGACGTTATTTTTAATTTTTTTTTCTTGATTTATACTGAAATTAAGCAATTTCACAATTTTTTGTACGTTTTGCCCCGTAAAACCATAGTGGCCACCATGAAGATAATCTCATAGCTATTCGGCAAATTTTTTTTAAATGTAGGATACTTAAAATTACAAAAAAACGTAAAGAATAAATTTTTGTTGTTGTTCTGAACAATTGTTTTTTGGACCTAAATAAAAAAGTAAAAAATTGCAAATTTTTACGACATCTTTACTTACTTGTAATGTATCCAAACATTTTATTGAAAAATTTGGCGATTACACGACTTGATAGAGCAAAGTTTTAGCTTTAAGAATCCATTTTTGCGAATTGCGGTACGATGATTTTTAACGGAGTTATGAGCAATCAAAGTCAAAATGCTCATTTCTTATTCAATCCGCGTTAACTCAGTAACAAAAAATCGTAGAAACATTTAAAAAAAAAGATTTTGTAGGGAAAACTTCGAGCTTTCACATTGGGAAGTCAAAAATTTTGCAGGATTTTTTTGAGCACGTGACAGGCCCACAAAGTGAGAAGAAAATTTTCCATTTTGTCCAGCTCGTGGTTTTCTATATGTAAAAATTACCAAACTCACAGAAACTAAAAGAAAATAGTGATCTTCTGAAAGTAAAGATTTCAAGCTTTAAAACCCTTTTTTTAAACTTACTAGACACTACAGACGCGCGCTTCGCGCGCGCTATTTAGCTTTAACATTATGCTATTACTATTACACTATTAACCTCCTTGATACACACAACTGTCAAAATATACAATGACAGTTGCAAATGAAGTAAGCGCAGCAAGAGAACCAATCGGCATCGCGGAAAAGAGTCAACAATAAACTATCCATGCCTTTTTTAGAAAAGGAAATTTTGTTCATTTTTAACGAAGATACAGCTGCTCAAATTTTGCCTAGTTTTTAAGAAAATTTAAGTGTTCCTTTAATTTTTGTGACGAGTTTATATATAAAAATGTAACAAATAGGTATTTTTGTTACTGTATAGAAACGTAAAAAATACGTTTCATAAATCATGGTATCAAAAACATTTTTGTTCAAACGTTTCTTAATGGTTCTTTACGGTTATGAAACTATGTATACGTTCAAAATACGTATATGAAACTAATATGTGCTACCTGGGTTTTGTTATTGATTTAATTATTTAGTATGTTATATATTGGATTTAATTATTATATATATCTATCGGATGATCAATCATATCCTACGATCCATCCAACTATTCACCCTTGATTTCTATTTGTCTTTTTATGTCTTTACCAGTTTTATAAAATTGATTGATGTCGCAGTACGGACCCGGCTGCGTCATGTGAGGGTAATTGTTATAATTAATAATAAAGTCAAAAATAAAACCCTGTCTCAACAATTATTTTTATTTATCTAATTTTAACATTTTTTAAAAAATATTTCTAACATTTTAAAAATTATGAAATGTTAAACAACACTTATTATTCATCTAAACATTCTTTTTACAAAAATCAACATTATTTATGTTGCAATGCACAATTATTTTATATTTTTGATTGGAGATATTAAAACAATTTTGTACAACAAATTTTATATAACAGTTTTTCATACTGGGGCACTTAATAAGTACGTGATAATAATCCGTCCATTCAAATTAATTGAAAATATAAAAGACAGAGAATGAAAATATAAGAGACAGAGAGTAAGAAAATATAAGAGACAAAAAATATAATGCTCGTTCTAGACTGGAGGATGATCCTACTCTCGGCTCATCCTCCTTTCTATAGTGTACGTGACATAAACTATACATAAACTATAGATTTTTACCCGTTTACACTAGAGCCGAGAGTAGGATCATCCTCCAGTCTAGAACGGGCATAAGAGATATAATTTGTCAATGTGCGAATTTGCGTTATAAAACGTTAAATATTCCGCTGTCATTTGTTTTATGAAACGTAGAAATATTTAAGAAGAATATTTCAAGCATATCGAGACATGCAGATTAAGTATGCTGACTTGATATTTGTTTAAACTACACATTACTCGTGATGTTTACAATAGGTCGCGTCAGCCACTTAGTTCATTCACGAATTGCACGCCGAAGCTTAAGTAAATAGGTAATTGTATGAAACACTCGCGTATTAATTTCCTTCAAGATGCGATCACGTTAAGTGTTACGGGAAAACGTAATTTTTCCCTATAAACAGTCTTATTGTTCTATTGGTTCGCTATTACTTAATTTTCGCTATTAATGATCTGTGAACGTATATATAAAGGCGCAACAGTTATCCGAACAGGTATGAACAATATATTTGAAGATACATGAAGAGTATGTTCGGAGTAAAGAATGAAAATTATAATTGTGTCGATATTTTTTTATGGGGGCAGCAATTCTCTGTCTCTTTAATGGTGGCCCATTGACTCAAATTTATTGACTTGTTTCTTGACGAACTATTTTGTTCATTACAATGCAAAACATATAATCATAACCAGAACATACAAGTGAATTTTCTTTTGAGCAATAGTTTAATATAAAAACACTTACATTTGCGAGCCAAAATAATTACAACAGCCAACGAAAGTCACTAACAGCTTGTAGATTATTAACTTTTAAATTTTTCTACAAAAACTATATATTTTTAATTTAAAAATTTAAATAAAATTTAATTTAATAAAAATTTAGTTTTAAAAAACATACATAGATATGTATATTTCTAATATCTCTTATTTAAAATTACTTTGTTATACGAATAATGTATCAAAATTACATATTTTAAATAATTTAGACAAAATATGTATGAACAACAATTAAATATAACAAAAGAAGAAACTTATATAAGAACGATATAAAATTTCATAAAGGCACATAGCAAACACGAAGACATGGGCAATGTGTATGATACAAATTGTATTAAAAATTCAACATCTTATTTAGATCTTATGTCATTAATTACAATTGTCTTATCTGATATACACTTCTATAGTGAAGTTGTACAAATATTGGATTTTATTTTTCCATAGACGTATACATATATATAATAGACTGAACATTATCATTGGAGAGCTGTAGGCAAGATTTAACATTCTAAAGAATGTATATGTTTACTAAGTAAGATGCTTTCCTTGTCTCCCCACCAACTACACAATTAGACAAAGAAAGCATTCCAATAAGCATATCTCTGTCCTTTAGATCTTGTCTACAGCTTTCCAATAACAATGTTTATTCTATTATAAACTATGCATTTTTCACGTTAAATATGTTTATTATTTTCTCAAATAAGCGAAAGTCAAATTTTGCAAAAATTTTGTTAAAAGGTAAAATAAACAATTACAACAATGTGTCATAATAATGATATACTTTTATTCTACAACAAATTACGCGCATAATATATAATACAAGATTACGGTTGACATAATTAGTTATCTATCCAAGTGAGGTCGTAGCATTTAAGCAATCGACCTTATTGTTCTGAAACTGCAATCCTTTAAAATCGAATAATTTCGAAATTAAAAGAAACACAGCAGCTGATAATTATTTACATTAAGAATCCCCTATTTCAGTATTTCCAAAGCATAAACTGTACGCCAAACCTTACGTAATTTTATCCCAAGATATAGTAAAATTGTTATAAAATTATTATTGAAATATAAAATAAGATAAAGATGAAAAGAAGAAAAAAGAAAGATAAGAAATTATGAGGCATTTTATGAGGCATTTTATGAGGCACTCAGCAATTGACGCAAATTAGCAAGTAAACTTAAAACCATATTCTTTGGATTTAATTAATCATTATTTTTTATATTAACGCTTTTTACAGCGTGCATCCGAAATTGATTTTCCTCGTTTAGATTAAACATTTATTCTTTTTTAATTTGCATTAAAATTTATTTTCAATTTCTATATAAAAAATTAAGACAAAAAAATGTAATAGTCGCAATCTATTGCAGCGCCACATACTTTTATTATCAAGGTGATATAAACGATGAGATAAAAAAAATTTCTTTAATAAACTAAGCATCTAATTGTAAGTTTTGTTAAATATTTTTGAAAAAGTATTAATCTAGGAATTTAAGTAAATAATTTTATAACATAAATTTTTGAAATAAATTAGTAGATAATATATTTCTATAGAGAAAGATTTGATATCAAAATTTCTAAAGTGTAGAAAAAATGAACATATATTGCTAAAAAAAATTCTGATCATAAAAATATAAATGTTAATTGAGCCACAAGAAACTATCAACTTTTGGATACCTCGAACTTGTTTGAACTTACCTAAATAATATCTAATCTTACAAATTATATATAGTTATATATAATTATCTATAGTTTTCATTTATCACAAACACCGTTATTTCATTAATTATTTATGAAAAACACAAGCTTTATATGTGTTTACATATAACAGCTCTAGTACTTTCAGGAATAGGCCAGCCATCTTGGCCTTGTGACGTCACGACTAAAAATCCCAATATATATATATCATTGTTATCTTATTCAAAATAACGATTAGTCATATATACTCCTTGTCTTTATAACGACGTCTACAACTGTTTGACATACAGATTTGATTATTGACTTGTTTCGAACACATTTGACGTGTAACTTCAAAAACTACTATTCGAAATCTTGAACGCACATGTTGTATTATACCGCGCATACTTATATTCATTATGTACACCTGATGACATCTAATGAAGATATTCTCAGCAGAATTCTAAATTATTTTCTCTTTCGAGCGTCTTTTATCAATAGAGAAAACTTAGTAATCTCAAGTTTAAAATTTTTTGTTTTTCCTATTTGTGATTTTGAAAACACTTTTAACAGTTATAGTTACAATTTTGCTGGTTTTATGAATAACTTAAAATTTTATGAATACTTTTTATTTAAACAGTATATTTTATATCTCTTAGAAATATATCTGTTTGTCTATGTTACGATAATAATAATATAATAGTTTATTAATAAGAGTTTATTGCTAAACAAGAAAAAGATTTTTTCTAGGAAAAAAAATGCAATATAAGATAAAAAGAATATAATACACATATTTAAGAGTATCTCCAATAAACTTCATCATCGTGTTGCATCAAACATCACACATGTCAAGATAGTAAAATATAAATCATTGCACCACATTCTTAGAAGTAATGCGTTTGATTCACAAATTTTAATGAACGGTTTCATCCTACCTCCCATATTAGTATTATTAACTATCGATTGCGCATTTTAAACAGTGCTCAAAATACGCAAAAGAATCAGAGATAGAATGTACCGCACAATTTCAAAATGACAATTGAGGAAAGTTTTACATTATTGTAAATTTGAAAATATCTCTCTAAATTCTTCATTAATGCACATAAGTGATTAATTTACACATTAAAAAACTATCGTAAAATTGTACGCATTAATTAATAATACCATTCTAGTACCGTGATTGAGTCTAATCGTGTGATTAATCACAAGATACGTCGCTATGTCATACACATGAGGTACAAAACTATTAACTTCTCGTCACAGTGATCCACTCGTTTCTATTCGTAACCTCCTCACGATAAACCGCAATTTAATTCGCGATTATACCTTTACAACTAAATCTGTATAATCTTACAAGCGACTATCGTTGTCAATTAATATACTTACTACTGTAAAGCCATTAAACCGACCACGATAGTCTTTAAAAAACGGAGATTATGACAATAGTGCTTTAAGTGAACATTTCTCGGTATGTATCCTCTGCATTCCATGAAAAATGTAGTAGTTCGATTTTCTGAATAATTAATTTTCTGAAACCCCTCATTCATGAAATTTCTCAATATTGTTCCATAAAAATAATATTACTTTATATAACAATGACACGAGTGTTACGATGTTTTACGCATTCCGCGAAAAACAATCTTCTCATGTAACAATGAAAATTTTATGATATTGATTATTTAGAATTTGATGACATATAAATCATAAATCATAAGTCATAAGAGATAAAATATTGTTTTGTGCATTTCGAAAATGCAGGACAAGTAATTTATTTTTAATCTAAAAAATCTGCGGTTTTAAAATCGTAAATAACCGTAATTAAACTTTGTCAACAAGCTGCAAGATATTCCGTATTATTTAAAATTATTAATAAATAATATAAATAGAGGCAAACAGAATGCATTAACCTTTTCATTATTTCTCCACTGAAATCACCATATATAAAATGCGACGATTTAAGTATCCTACACGCTAATTATGCATGCATTGTATCCTCGACGACTTAGCTGTTCGATATAACTCCGATCTCTTATCGTACAAGAAGATACGTAATGAATGGATCGCTTCCGTTTGTATAAAAGGCTTGAAAATTCAACTGTTGAATAGTCAGATGTGTTCAGTTTGCGCAAATGTCCGGTCGCCTCTGCGTTTTGGTTTACTTTGTCTTTTTTACGGCGCGTTGAACGTTCCCCAGCGTGGAACGTTCCGCAGCCGTAATACGTCGGCTAGATTAGCGGGTTAGAGACTGCGGTGCGATTCAAGTGAAATGGTAGTGACCGTCTCATTGCGATCGCATCGTCTCTTTCCTCGGCTGTACCCGTTTAGTCGCTTTTCCCTTTTCCGTTCGGTATCTTGTGGCTGCTCACTTTCTCCACGGCACCGTTCGCTTTGGTCGAGTTCTGAATCGACGGCGGCGCTGCGCCGTCGTTTTCCTTCTTGGAAGCATAAGCATTATTGTAGAAGTCCGAAAACAGGAAATAGAAGAACATCGCGTTCGGCAGCACCAGAACTACCGACCATTTCGGATAGTCGCAATCGTAGAACAACAATAAGCAGTTGTGTATAAAGGCGATACAGAATTGGGTCTGTTGAACAAAGACAGAAACAATCAGTTAATTGTAGATTAAATAATTTGTTAAGATAAAATAATCGGTGAAAATTGTAAAAAAAAATGGCAGTCTTTTGGAAAGAAGATTCATCGATTAAGTGTCGATTTATTTGCTGCGTACTAGTCCGTACCATTTGTAGGTTGGTAATGTATTTCTTCCACCAGAGATACCGTTTATGCTGATGGTGAGGTAGCAATGCTGCCAGTAGATAATAAGTGTACATGATAATGTGCACGAAGCTGTTTATAATTCCTGTAAAGAAAGCACATGTTGAATCCACATATATGTGATCTCGATCTGATTGAAGCCGGCGAACATGTATACAAGTAACATTACCAGAAAAGAAGAAATTCGATGCATTATATTACTTGTTTATTTTAACGTACCTACAAAGACGCCATGGCCACCGGGATAATACTTTGTAGCGCCCCACGATATCATTGGCATCACGGTATGATGGTACATGTGAAGAAATGTGATTTGCTTCTCCTTCTTGCGCAATACGAAGAACACCGTGTCGAGGAGCTCTGTGAGTTTCGCCAGAAAATAAATGTAAACGTCTCTTGCGACCTAAAACAAATATCGCGCAAGCGGATGAAGATATAATTAGCAGACATTCCATTCCGTTCTCTCTTTCTGTCGCGCTAGAAAAATTTAATTACAATATTCGCATTGTCTCGAACGAATGAAAAATATTCTACATTCAAGCTGGGATGATAATAAAGTAACATATGTATATAACGTTCTTTCAAGTTATGAATGAAACAAATGTCGAGGGTAAATTGTTAGCTAATTGAGAACTCGGTGAAAACTTAGGATACATTTAATATGCAAGAGAGTATTTACATACTCTTAGAGCATACGGCGTGTATGAAAAGTCCACCGATTCGCATGTCAAGCTGTAATTATGGAGGAATATGGCTTCCATGCCTTCCTTAAATAGCCATGTGCTAAGAAGAATCTGCAAAAAGTTATAAACGACTAGAGTGTTTTTTAGTTGGAACGGCTTTCGATGTTCCATGTTTCTCGGACCCCATGACAATACGAAATAGAGATAGCCGATCAAGAGGCTAAGGCCGGGCACAGGTGACGATATGAGAAACCAGTCCCTAGTTCGAGGATCTGAAAAAAATTTTTATACAATAAAATACTTATGAAAATTGAACGCCTATCTTGATTTGAATTTCGTGCTCGGTTTTATTAATGCAAATTAATATAAAGCCAATATGTAGATTATTTGAATGAAAACTAGCTAAATAAATTTTTAAATTTAAAACAATAAAACAAAACAAAGGCAATTTGATTTAAGGCTTATGTTTTCAATCAAATTTTTATTATAAATTATGTTTTCTAATTATTATGAAATAATTATAATGTACATTAACATAGTACAAAAGGTACACTGTTTATTGTCTCCTGATTTTTAAAAATAGATTTCCATATAATATAGATTCTATTGTAATTCTAAAGTACATATTTATAATTAGCTATGCTGGTGGTACAAAATTAATAAGTGGAAGTACATTACATACAACAAAGTTACATTATCGTCGAAAGTTATGGAAATTAAAGGCTAATAAAGTAAGAGAAATCATAATTACAGTGTTAATCAAATAAAAAGAAGTATATAAAATTAGAATTCTAATAGTCAAATAAGAAGATCAGAATCTTTTTTTAAGTGTAATTTCATCTGTAACATAAGCTTACCTGATAAGTCGTGGAACAGAAATTGCCAGTATCGCACTACGGAGTTGTTGTAAATGTTAGACATTTTGTCGATCGTTGGCGGCGCGGTGATGTTCATTGGAAAGTCAACTGGAAACACCATTTTATGAGTTTATTTATTTTGCAGATATTATTAAGTTCTCTGTCATATAATAAAGTGATTTAATTATACTTTTATTCACTTAAAAATTGAATATAGAGAAGAATATATGCTAGTAATAACATCTATTTAAAGAGTCTACACTTTGGTTTCCGAGATAAATGCAATAAATATGAAATAATCGACGCATGCATGCGGTTTCGAGAGAAGTTTAAAGTCACGTCGTATACGTACAAATTACTAACAAAGTTTTATTATAAACCGCATATCTGCGGCGCTTATATACATTCGCGCAAATAAAAAGGAATTCCAGCTTTTATATCATCGTTAAACTCGCGAGGCCCTAATTGGGTTAACGTGGCATTCCCTTGCGCAAGATGCGCGATTTACCGATTGCTGAAATCTGCATCCTTTCGATAAATCCGCGCCTGAACCGGTTCGCATGTGTTTCGAATGATTCGATATGGTCAGAACTCAGAACGACAGGCACAACAACCCATTCATTTTCGCAGCTTCTAATGATAGGTCGCATTGCTACTTGCTCAATGTTACACCGTTAGAAAAATACGTGTAATCATGTATGTTTAACATAATAGACATCGTTTTCTTTTTTTTTCTTTTTTATGATATCGAAAACGACAACGGATTTATTTGACTGTGCATCGACCACTTCGCGTGCGTCAATCAATCTTGGCGTTACTTGATAAACGAGTTTCTTTCGGATTTTTTAAAGAGCCACTACAAAATATTTTTTAAATAAAATATTCACGTGTCTACCGATTAATACATCTTATACAAATGCGATTGTATCAATTTTTTTTAAACTCTTTAAAAATATACAATTTAATTCATTTACTTTTCTATTTATTTTGTGTATATTAACATACGTATATATTCACACTCCATGTTGCATTACTTTCGTTTAGCCCATATAATTCCTACGAACAAATCCGTAATCGTTTATTATCGAAAAACTGCAAACATGCCATTCCATATACCATTAAAAATGATACGCCGTGATATTTTCCTACGATCGTCATCACGGTACGTGCAACGGTTTAATAATGCTTCCCCACGATTAAATCGGATTTCCGTCAGTGCCGACACACTTTCGTACTTGCAGCCCGACGTGCGTTCGGCTCCTTCTGATTATTAGTGTTATTAGTACCATTATCCGCCTCGGATAACAGAGAACCGCGACCACTGTAAACACGTACGACTTTCCACGCGGCGGAACCAAGTGGAACCACTGCCGGTGCGAGCGACGGCCGACTGACTGCACGCCTGACTTTTCACTAGAGAGTGAGAGGAGGCCAAAAAAAAAAGACTGACGTGATTATCGTGGTCGTTCGGCGATTAAAGCGATTAGCTAATCAAGCTACCAACCTGGTAGCTATACCAACATCTTGATTAAGTACGATTAGGTATAGCTACGATCGATCTCCCCCATTAGAGAAGGCTGTCCCTCAGATATCTGTACGCAATGAATTTTCAGAAAATCGGGAGACGTCGTCTTAAACTTTTTTTTCAAATCTCCAGCCACGACTTTTTTTCACGGTCTAATCGCGACTTACGAAAATCGTGGAATCATAAAATTTTGCCTTGTTTCTGTTTCGCAAAACCAAACATTACATCAATTATATAATGGCTCCCGGGAGATCGGTCGTTCTTACGAAACGTTCTTCACTTTAGAACATAGATAATCACTTTCAATCATCGAACTTACATGTCTCGACAATTTAGCTTCACAACTTATTGTTAGACTTCGCTTCTACCGTCACATTTATCCGATTTAATTTTGTACTCTTTTTTTTTTCCTCTCGTCTCATAATCTGTTAACTGCAATATTAACTGCAAATTATGAACAATTCTCGTAAACACTTGCTTTTAAAATCACTTTACGCAGATAATAATTAACATATAGAAAGTAAGTGATTACGTACTATAAGTAATCATGTAATAAGTAATAAATAATTATACAGAACTGAAGCTATGAAAAACGTTACGGTCTCTGTTATTATACTTGTGTTCTACAGTTCTTCTACAAATATGCATTATAAATTTATGTATAACGTACTAACTAAATTAGAAACGTACAATTTCGCTTTTATCTCATTGAATTGTCACATTTCACGCCAAATTCTCCTCACACGATCACGTATCAATTTTCTAATTTGACTTTTAGTTTTATGTTTTAGAATGGTAACGCAAATTGAATAAGCAAAAACATTATCGGAAATATGACGAGCGGAATCAAATAGTAACTTTTATAAATAATTAAATACGCAAAAAATTGATTACATTTAAATATATTATAATATATTTATAATATATAATATTTAAAAATATATTTATTTTATTCAAGTTTCGCAACTCATGCGATGCATATCAAACTATACGCTTCTCCCATTATACCATTGCAATTACCGTAATTTAAAATGCGGAAATAAACATCTCGAACTGTTGGGTTTGATGCACTTAAATTTATACAACTAACAATCATTTTCGCGAAAAGGGCATATATGCCATTGCGCAATGTATGTACATTTTAGATATCCCTCTATTATCGGTATCTCGCATTTACACTTCGTTGATGCAGGAATCAACTCTCGTCAGGTTTTACATAATAAACCGCTAACGCTGTCCCCTCCCCCCTCCGCCGTTATCTTTTGTCTTCCAACGATACACGACCTACTCCGCTGAAACCAACAATTGCTTCAGGACCATGCAAATGACCGCTAATAAATTCACCTTGCGAAACACGCCGTCGCGGCGATTTGTCCTTTTAACGGCAATTGCGACGTACCATCCACTCGTTTAGAGTATTCATGTCCGTATTGGTACACGCGTCCATCACACATGTTCCTCGGCACCGCGCGTCGCGTGCATCACACGCACGTTCCTATCGCACATCAAGGGTCCGTAATGGTCCCGACCGCAGTTTCACCTAACTATTGCGACACGTATTTCCTTCGCTGTTTCGCTTTTCCCGCGTACCGCTTGGCAGTCGTTCCGATTTGTCCCTTTCTCTCTCTGTCTCGTTCGTTTGTCGCACACTTCGCGACGAATAATACAAATACATTGCTCGTCTTTCTCCTCGCTTTCTTCTTTAATGTCGCAATTTAATAGTTCTTTTATGATTTGCATATAATTGAACGCTACACGTCCTGAGATTGTGCCTTATTTCAGCATTCTATCTCTTATTATGCCTATGATGACTGGCAAATTAGAGTTGGGACATAATATATTACGCTATCATCACTGATCTTTATGCAAATTATATTTATTTCGACCGATGAGTCGACCGATGAGTCACTCAGAGAAATTAATTATCTCTCCGAAATTTTATACCAAAATATTCTACCGAATATAAAAGTTATCCATCAAGAATGTTTAAACTGTATACTTTTCTTTAACAATTTTGGTTAATTAAAAATAAACGATTGCAAACAATTTTTCTTGCTTCTGTTGATCTTTCCTGATGAATGATTGATCTTTCTGCAATTCTGACCTGATCTTTGTGTAGATGTAACCGTTTAAGTTTATCAATAAAAATCGACTTCTATTAAGTGTAATGTACACAAGTGTAAATTATATCAATCTACACGAATAAATTATAGCAGCAGTATCAATGAGCAATTATGCGTTCATGGTCTTATACTAGCGGATTGTGTTGCCAACGTTCATGGTCATTGACAACAGGTTGTCTTACATTGAATACAAATATAGAAATGCTCATGAAGCATTACACATAAAATTATTAGGTACAGCATAGTTTAATATAAACTAAATATGGTATAAAAGGTGATTATACATATAAAACTAATGTTACACTAAATGATATCAAAATTCCGAAAAAGAATTTTCAGAATAATCAGAATCGCCCGGAAAAAAATCGTCACAAAGCCGAAGAAATAACATAAAAAATAAACACAGAAAGCAAAAACCGATTAATTCTTGGATTGATTTCCTTAAAAACTAGAAAACTAGATTAACTTTAAGTCACATTGGAATTCTCTTGACGTAGAATTATTAAAGTAATTCTATATTTTACTTAAATAATAAAGTAATTTTATGGTAACAAAATATTAGCTTGCATATTTAATCATTCATTTAATTTAATTCGTCAAATTGTAAATTTAGTGCAACAATGCGATAATTAAATAAATATTGTAACAATAACACGGAATACCGCTAACGCAAAATGTAAAGAAAACGTATTGAATAAAGGGACGAAAATTTCAATTTCACCAACTGGAATTTTCAATCATCCTCCGGACAAGAAATGCACGTTAGAGTTTGCGAATGTGTGTCACTAGGAGCTTTACCGGCTCCTCTTCCTGTCCGGTGCGTTTCTGTGCCACGTTGATCCGGAGGGCTCGAATACCGGTTCGCCAAGTAAGTCATGCACCTTTCGCTCATAGAACGCGTTTGCTCTGTCTGCCGCGACGCGAGTTTATTGACCAGCGATGTACTCAGGGACGGTCTGTGGAATCCACTTGCAACAGCATGCAGGAAATCGCGCAATATTTCATCTGCCGATAATGATCGCCGCAATTTCGATTTTAATAACTATCATTGCTCATTGTATAGATATCTCCGTGAAAATAGCGCTGTAACAAAATAAAGAAAGAACTCGTGCGACTTTTTGCATTTTGCCGTATCACACTATCGGCTATTTGCTAAGTAACGCTTGACTAATTCATAATCGGCGAGTCAACGAACGCGGGAAAACAATGCTCTACCTTATTCCGCTTGACGCACGACTACTAATTCAAATATATACACGATTATTTCATCTTAATTCCTTCTTAAGATATCAAATACTAATTATTCAATCTCAGTCAGTGTAATTAAATTTAACAGTTTAAATCTAACTGGTATTTCTAAATTGCACACCGAATATGCTATTGAGAAGTTAAGAATAAGTCTTAAGCCTTTTATTACGCAGAGGCTATTATTAACTTATACGACAATCTTTTAAGTTAATCTTAGGATAATCTCAGAATAATAATGTGTCCTTCTCTGTTGTTCTCGCTCTCTCCCACTCACACATCTAAATTCTACATGACCTTTCTGGAGAATTTTCCATGTACTTAAGCTCGTTTACTTTACGCAAACTCTTTCGACAGCGTCCCATTGTACCGATCATTTTTAACGTTTTATTAATAGTTCTCTCTCTTTCTCTCTCTACGTACTAACGTCTTTAGATAGAGGTGCTTAAACGCGCTATTTCATCGCCACTTGCACAGCAGTAGCACTTCGGCAGTATTGCGTTTATGGCAATATGGCAGTAAAATGCGTTATGCTGTAATTTCACGGCCGTAAAGTCGGTCATCATCAACAATTTATCTCAAAAAGATAAATTAGGATCGAAGAATAATCAAATGATTTATCGTTAATTACAGTTCTTATTGTGCAATATCATTTCCAAGGTTTACGAGGCGCTTAAACGAAACGGCATTTCTTCTCGCACTATAATTGGTCTTTAATAATCAGATAAAGGAACACACTTGAAAAAAAACCGTCTATCGAAAATTATATCGAGAACTTCGACATTGCAATCTAAGAAAAACTTATGCAACGGATAATTGCCACTGTCATACACGCAAAAGTCATCGATACCGACCTTATTTTCATGACAGCGCGATTACCAAATTACATAGAGATCGCAATCTTTCAGCTGCAGAAGCGGTGAATGGAAAAGCACAATAACGCTCACATGCTGCAATTTTATGACGAAGGAAAGACATAAAGAATGGCGTAGTCTACAGTATCATAAAAAAAAAGAAGATAAAACCGGTGAGGACGTTGATCGTAAAAATGACGAGGAATTGCAAATCAGGCAGAACTTGACACGCAGTTAGAATAATAAATCTAGAAAAATAATTAATTATCAATGCAATTGATTTCAGCTGTTAACAAAATTAGCGTAATTTATACATTTTAACAAATTTACACGAAAAGAAATAATGATTGTTCCTATCAAAGTGAAATAATTATTAACTAATTTTTTTTCTCTGAATGTTTAATCGACTTGATCTAACGTAATTATTTGCGCGTTACAGCTGATATAAGCAATATCAAGTAGCAGTTCCTGGTAAATGGAAAAACGATGGAGAAATTGGTTGCACAACGAAGTCGTATTCGCAAAGTTGCAGCTATATTCACCGTTTTAGTTGTCTTGTTCAAAATCCTACTCGCGCAGTAAGCCGATTGTCTGATGAGAATGAAATATTTAATAGTACAGAAATTATTTCATAAAAATAGAGTTTCTATCGAATATTAAATAGCAATAGCAATATATACTTTCTTAGAAATTTGAGACGGTACAAATTTAAGAATTTTTCAAGGCGTTTTTATTTTACATATAAGTTACAGTTATATAAAAACTAAAGTTTTAAAACTATATAAGTTAACGTTTTATTCGATAAAAGAATACTCAATGATAGAATATAGGTTAAACATTATATTCTGACTCTTTTAACCCTGTCTAACCTTGTCATGAATAAATTAAAATATATTATGAGAAAGTGATGCATCGCATACTTGTTCATGTAGTACTCTTTAAATATGTTGCACATTAAATAAATACTCAAAATTATTACTTAAATATCATCATTTAAGGAAACATATTTGCTTGTAAGTCCAAATTTGCATTTCTGCATTATTTTAAATTTAATTGCTTTATCAGGTTAAATTCAATTTGCATTATTCATTATTTTACAAAATTACGTGTCATACAATTTTTTATAAATCTCCATACGTTACGTTAATAACAGAAAATATATTCCTCGTAATATTAAATATTAAAAGGAAATTTAATTAAAGTATTATTTATTAACAATTACGCGATGTGCCGGATATGGAAAGGGTCATTCATGTTATTCGCATTATTCGCGATAGCCTCTTAGAACTCCGTCAATCCGATTTTTTAAATTATTTAAATATCATTCCGGCCGCGCGTAATCAAGACCTCTTGCTCGGATATATATGATACGCGTTATTATATATTGATTCTCTTCGATCTGAATATTTCTAAATTGCGCAATTTTTACGTTTTATTTTGCAGAACGGCTGTGACAGAACGGCTATCAGAATTGATTTCACATGACATATCCGAAAGAGCTAATTCGTTAATTCGAATTTTCATGTATATAACGTACGCTTCGTTTTAATGCGAATATCTGCGCGCGGCTCTCGATCGCGATCTCGCGATATCAACCTTGCGACCGCGTACTTTCAGGATCACTTATGCTGTCTTACCAGTTAAGTCGACCAACGTAACAACATGTCATTGATTTCCTGCTACGCTTTCTTCCCGTCGGCCATTTCACCGTCAATATATATTGTATATGTATATACATATATACAACTATACGAAAGTTCACGTGCAATAGAGCAAATGGGTATTCACGACATTCATGCACGCAATCGCGTGCGTGCACGCGTGCGAGGGACAGGCGCATCCGTCTGTGTGCATGGCTAGACATGCCGTTATCGAGGCGATTGTCACTGACAGTGAAACGAACCTGCGACCTCCTGTATAGGTACATGATCATTCATCATATTTGCTTTAGAATTGCATTGTCGAGGGAAAATAGTTAAATCTGTGTATAAATTAAGCTTAATAGTTGGTCTCACGAATGAAACTTCTGTGAAAAGCAGGAAATACTTTTTCGCAAATTATGATGACAATAACAATGGCAGATAACATACAATTTTGTATGTATTAAAGATAAATTAACTGGTAGCTGGCGACAATTTTAACCGCGGATAAATTTATTTCTTTGCAAGCAGTCCCGCCGCTATCGGTAATATTAAACTTGTTAGAGAAACACAGGCATGCATTCGACCTTTCTTTATTTTGTATCAAATTCCGAAATTTTTTCAGAATACCATTAATATATCACTTGCTGTTGCTCATTAATTGGTTTCTATACGTAAAGCAACTTCTATCTTTTTATCGAATATAAAAGCGCCATGAAGCATACATGAATATTTAACAAATACATTAAATTCTTCTTATTGGTACACGTTTAGTTATTAATCTGAGCGGCGCGGCGTCTTTATTATTTCCACCATTTCCGAGAAGAAAAAATTTTAAAAGTAATTTTTTTAAATCTCTTCTTCACGCGAGTAATTATATAAATAAAAACATAAATACACGTGTTCCTAATATACAAGTTTTCCCCATTAATCCACTTTCTGTTTTTATTCAAGAGATCTAGTTCTATTTCTTCGGTCTAAAAACTCTTTATGAAAGTAAAAGTGACCACCAAGCGATCGCACATGCCAACTGTTCTACACTATGTAACAATTAGTACAAACATAAGTGTGAAATGTGAAATTATCCAAACTGATAAAGCAAAGCAGCAGGTTGCATAGCGGGGTTCAACGACAGAACGGTAGTAACGGTAGAGCAAAGAATAAAAAGCAATTGTCTCTTTAATTCCATCTCGATTATTTGACACGAAGATAACTTATATTACGCAATAATTAAATTAAATTAAATAAGTTATAGAACTTTATATACGAAAGCCAGATAAAATGATTTTCCTTGCTCTCAATTCTGTGTTATTTTCAGATAAAAGCGGTATGCTATAAATTTTATAATCTGATATTCACCTGCGCGCGCCGCATTGTTACGTCGCTTATCCCGCAACGTAACAATAATTTGTTTATTCAAAAAAACTCAACTGCTCATTCGCAGGATCTGAATCATTAATGAGAAAGAGAAATGACTGTAGCATCGCAATCTGTCTATGTTTGTAGTTTGTAACGTACTATTACATGTATGATCAGCGCATATTACTTCCGTGAATTATATGCGTTTATCTTAATTTCCAGTAATCGCACTTTCAACGTGCACGTAACTTATAGAAAAAGAAAAACGCCTGAGCAACGTATCCATCGATAAAAGAATTGATTTATCCAAAAAAAATAATTTTGTATAAGATGTACAAGATATTATAAATTTATACAAAGTTATTGTATAAGTTTATTCTTTTTTTCAATCCGTTTATTCTCGGAGAAGAGAGTTTGTAAGAGTAATACGTTTCTATATCAGAGCGCAAAGGCACTGGCGTAATGTGAGACATTTTGTTTTCTTTAGTACTTTCACTAGCAGCTGCACAAGAAGATATTTACATTCCATATCACAAAAACCGCTACATTCAAGTAACTATATAATGTTTTAGTCGATTTCTACGAAACTGAAGTTGAACCTGAAAAGTTGATAGCAAACATATTAAAGAGCATATTTTAGCTAACTTTCTGTTCACGATAAATTATTTTTGTAATAAAAAAGATAATAATGAAGTATGAAATTGAATTACATATAATATTATAATAAGGAACATATTCATGTTTTTTGTTTACCACTCTATTGTTCTTTTTTACTTAACATGGGCACGATCTTATTAATTAAATTTAATCGTGTGTTGTACACATTTAAGTCATTAACGATCACATTAATGATGCAAAGGTTATTGATGCAGCATGAACAGAATAACGCACGTATTGGCTTTCATTTGCCTCGTTTTTGTATAATTTATTTTTGTCTGAGAGCTTTAACTTTTGTTATAAACTGAAGGATCAATGTCGATAACAGACATTATAACAGTCAATGTATTAAACAAAAGTTTATTTTTTGATTTAGTTTTAATTTTTTAATTATAGTAAGATATGTTGCTTTTTCAATCATTGTATTTTAAATTATTTATGGTAAAAATGTATATACATATGTGGTATACATATATACATATGTGGTAAAAGTTGTAAGAGAGAGAAATTGCTCTCTGCAGATAACGAATTTCCTTTCGTTTTATTATTTCTTTTTTAGAAAGAAGGTTTAATACAAATCCTATCAAACAAGTATTTCTTTTTACGTTTGTAATAAACGTTTTCTCTGAATATTTGTTTTCTTTCTCACGTAAACTTGCACATGCGAGTGCAAAACTTTTCGCGAATGTCAATGCCTATATATACATGCAGATAGTAATCGTAGCGTGACACAGAGGAAGTGAAACCACGTAATCCCGAAGCTCGTTAAAATCTATATCAAGAACTATTTTTATTTCTCCTCCCTCTTAATGATGCGCAAGTATGTGACGGTGCTCGTAATTACTGCAGCGCGACGAAGTCAGAAATTTCATGTTATATGAGAAACCCGTCACTTTCATTCAGGAAATATTATTAACTCGGAGTAGTGGTTAGCGTGAGCGACTGGTAACGGTAAAAACTAACGCGCCGATTTTACGGGAGTAACATAAGTCATCAGTCTCGTATACATTAATTATTCTGCGAGTCTGTAGCGAGGAAGTAGTGTCCGTAATTTTTCCGTAAAAAGTCATGGATCTGCGGGCCGCTGCGGGCAGAGCTTACCTTTTGAATTTAACTTCGCGAGATCACGTGATAATAGGATTCACTAGTTCATCTCCTAGGATAATTTGCGCAGTTCACTCAAGGGAACTCACGCAATCCTGAGTGCTCTTCTTCCTCTCGTCTTGCAAGCTCGCGCGAGACGCACAAGAAGATAGTGTGATGCGACAACACGATTCGATTTTCGGAATTAGCAGTAATTTCCTGTTTCACGATGTAACAAGAGAATTTCGTTGCAAAAAGAGAGTTTTGTTTAATTCTCAGAAAGGGATTGGAACGTCACCGGTCTCTGCACTGGCCGTTACTCGAGAGGGCACGATCGCCGATCCTTTTACGAGACGACTTTCGATCTCGTAATGATCGTTCTCACGTGATCCAATGCTCCCAAAGAACTGAACAACCACGATCGCGATCGTTTGGAGTATGTCCGAAGTGCTTCCCACTTTCGGGATCGGACAAGTGCAAGAAGTGGGATAGTAAAACATTAGAATATACTGCTGTTGCAATCACACGTTGGTGGGGTCTCCCACGAATCAAGGGGAACCGCATCGGTCCAGGTCTTTCTCTCCTCTCTTCTCTGCAAGCCAATGACAGTTGCTGTTACGTCACTCGAAAATTAAGAAAGTTGTGCAATGCAACTTGCACGATTATCCCCGGTATGATCTCTCCCGGTTTACGCGTGCAACCCTTCATAGTAAAGTTGCGTTACATCCTACTATAGATAAAGTAATGAACCTCTCTCTCTCTCTCTCTCTCTCTCTCTCTCTTTCTCGAGAAATTGAGAAATTAATGCATTAAAACACCCACATGTACACAAATCTACATCCTCAAACTTAAAATCCAAAAAATGTGACATTCAATTATTTATAGGACGTGCTTTTTAATGAATTTTAATGAGATTGCTGTTTCATAGCTCTACTTAAAAATTTGTCAATAACAGATTATCTTTCAAATTATCACAGAATGTAATTTGAGCAGTATTTAATTATTTATTTACTTGTGTAAAAGATTATGTTGTGGTGGCCACGTGTGTTCCTATACCGGGATGGCATCACATTAATTAACCGCGTTTTTTCGCGAGAGCTCGACCGCGCAAGAAATTCCTTGATCGATCAAGAAATGTAGAATAACTAATAAGGAACAAGAAATCCTTATTCCTCAAGGAAGTACTATGAATACGGCTATAAGACGTATCACTGCATCAATCGTATGCATATAATCAAAATCGCGGAAATCTAAATGTAATGATACATAATGTAATGAGATTAAGAATTTGTATAATACGTTGTAGTAAAGTAAAGAAAGTGTAATAAGACTGTTTCCGGAGTATTGTGTAACAGAAAATTTGTGATTTGCATTTCTCTTAATCATAACTAGCACATCCGAGAAAAAGATGTAATTATAGTTTCGCCGATCGAATATAGGCAACTAATGTGCCACCTAAGCCTGCATGTATTAACACAATTAAGTAGTATAATAGCCGGTTATTTTTCTGCATTAGCATTGTAAATCGTTACACCATGATTTTACCTTTTTTGTTTATTTTAATATCTGTTAAGTATTCGTTGGAAAAGATCACGTATGACAGCAAATAGGAAACGCATTACCGTCAGAAAAATAAAGATTGAAAAATAAAGATTTCCCTAAAAAATGCAATATTGGGGACAGTTTTGATTCTGATACATTCATATCCAATTTAAATTCGCTATTTTATTAATTTATACAGCCAACCGTTATCTTTAATTTAATAATTATATACATAATAACAATGCAAAAAGTTTATTTAGACCTAGATAGTTTATACAAATTATTGTTTCTTAAAAATGTTTGCAGAAACTGATGTGTAAATGCAATTTATAATTAACCATTACAGAATAGCACAAAGTAGAAATGGGTTGTTTAAGAAGAAATACATCGTTGCATTGACGTTTAAATTGATGATAAACGTACAAAGCACTTCTTAATAGCTAGATGCTTTCTTGGTAAATTAACTCTGAAAATTGGAAAGTGAAAAAATTTTATCATTGAAACTATTACATACTGTAGTCATTAAAACTACATCTCTGATTTATTTGATCTTGATTGCATTTTGTGGCTTCTTAACACATGTATAAGATTAGCACGATATACTTCTACACAACTAAAATCATAGAAGTTTCGCCGAAGGTAGAATTTAATACAATTTACACATACAATTCAGTAACACAATATACCAAATTCAAATATAACATGATATATGTGATATGTCTCGATGCATCAATTTAGTGATTAATTATCTTTAGTTTGAGTATTGTGACAATCTATATTACGAAAAAATATTTAAAAAATGTACAGGAATATATTTTTCTTTTATGTATTAAAAATTATTACAAGAAAATTTTGAGAAATTTAGTTTTTATGAAATTCGCGAAAAGCAATCATGCTTGATAGTGTAAGTTTATAATTGTTGTAGGACAGGTAACCGCGAATGAAGCGAAGCAAAACGTTGTACGCGAATATTTTATTTGCTCAATCTGCAACGTTAATAACTTGACAAGTTTCAGAAAACGATGATATTTTACGACATTTTCATAAAGTAGAAATTTGTTCAAAATTGACTGGTAAATTTAATCGTTAAAATGTAGAAATAGGATAATACGCACAATAATCAATCGCTAATTTGATATGTTGAGACATCTGCAATCTTGCGTATTGCATCGTCATGATCCGCTTATATTATCCGAGAACACGAATTTCCCCCCGCAAGACCTTCAATGTGATACCGTCGCGCCGGAGAAAGGGTAGGAGAAAGAATCAGGCGAGTGTGCGCTATTAAGGCCAAGAGAGAAATCGCGAGTGTATCGCAAAGGATCGCGCGTAAGTAAAAAAAGGAAAGAAGCTACCGATCGAGTGCACCAGCGCTGAATTCCAAGACCGGGAGAACCGATCGTTCGTTTTCCAAGGTCATTCGCACCGATCACCAGTGATTATATCATCGCCATTAAATGGCGAGTCGTCGTTCAATCTGCATTATGTTTCTGACGGTCATCAAAAGCAGCGAAGCCATCAAGCGATTTACAATGGTAGATTTAACGATTTCCACAACGTAATCTCACCGACTTTGTTGCCATAAGCCGATACTTGCGAGTCAGATCGGCATGTATTTCGTACAAACTTAACGATTCGTAACATCAGCGAAATATGGTTTCACAGTTTTGCCTAATCGGGAACAGTAATAATTTTATTGAATTTACGTTATAAAATAATTTACATTATAATGCAATCGATTTAAACATAATAGTTCAACGTGAGAGAACTTTGAGATTTCATTTGCAAAGCATTTTGGAAATAATATCAAAATAAATTTAGCAAGTTTTGCATATGTGTGAAATTCCTCATAAAACATTTTTTAAAATCACATGCCAAATATTTTAAGCAGCTATCTAGATTTGAAACAATAAGCATATCGTAACTGAGAAAAAATAAAATTGAAATATGCTCGTAAATTTCGTGAAAAATAATTCTCTCTGATAACGCAAGTTTATAATTTTTATGGAATAGATAATGCCACGAACACACAGTTCAATAACAAAGCGAACGAAAAAAAAATATTATAATATACAGTGTTTAAAAAAAAAGGTTAATACTCATAGGGAAGTAACTTTTTTAGCAAAAAGTAACTGATAACACAAGATATCATAGTAACAAATGTATTTTGTCTTTAAAAAAAAGTCATCACTCTCATTCATCATTGTCGACACTATCTTGAAATTTTTTTCAGATGATCTCCAGAGCCCTGAGGCACATTTCTTCGGATATTGTTGTAATAACATTCGTAATTTTGTGAAATCTGGCATACTGGATACTTACAGTTGGATGGTGCTCTACCCCACTATGCCTGTGACTGTCCCACCAGGGAAGTCGGAGATGAATTGGAAGAGAAGGGCCTCTGACATGACCAGCACCGTTTTCCAGACCTCACGCCGTGTGATATCTGGCTGTGGGGGTCGTGGGGGTAAAAGAATATATTTATGCTACGAAGCCACAATGTGACAAAATCTCTGATAGAAAATTGCAAATGTGATTGCAACAGTATCCTTTGAAGACCACCTGGAGAAGATTCCAAGAATTGGCGTTGCCAATAATGATGAACAAAGTGGAGACTTTTTGAAGACAAAATACATTTGTGGGATACAGAGAAAAAACACTTAAAGTCCATCCTTTTTGTCAAAATTGATCTGACCATATTATCTTGTAGCATTTTCAAAGAACTTTCGTAATTCTTATCTGTTTCAATCAAGAACAGTATTGAAAATAAGGCCTTAAGATGTACCATGCTGGCGAAAAAACAATCATAATTCACGTGAGGGAGAACCATCAGAGTCCAATATACAATGTGAACTACATCTAAGGCGTTTTGATATTCACTAAATTTTGTACTAATTTTTTCAATAGCTGCCTAAGATATTTGATGTCTTCATGCTTAAAATTGGGTTTTTCTCGAAAGTGCTCCGGACAGACAATGACTACTATTCCTCTTACCCTTTATTTGTTACTATTATATCTTAAAATAGTTACTTCTATATAAGTGTTAACATTTTTAAGCGCCCTCCATATCTGCGCTACAGGCTACATCAGGTGTGCAATTTTCAATATATGCAGAGAAATTATTTTTATTCGCTCATAATTAACTTTGGTATGTTAATTACTTGGTTTATTAATTTTAAAGATAATAAAATACGTTAACATTGCGCTAAATACGCTAGTGCCATTTGTTATTTAATTAAGCAATCGCATGTTGGCGCAATAATGTTATTGATTTATTATAACGTACTAATGATAGGTATAAATTACATGTACAGTATAAATTATTAGATATTGCAGCAACGTATCAAATTCCGCACGCTTATAAAAATATATCCGTCTTCACAAAATCATATAGCAAGAATTAATATGTAGAATAAAGAATCTCTAGATTGAGTAAAAATATATAAACGTTAATTTATTTTTCCATAAAAATACAACACGCTCGCATCACGATTCATCAATATATACAAATTTTTTAACACCTTGTATTATATTTAAATAAATCTAAATATATTACTTTATAATTATTTTAGATACTTTTCTCAAAGAATTTAAAACAAAAAATTATTTTACATTCCACATAGGTATATGGCATTCACTTTCGTGCTGTATAAAATATAATAAATGTCAATTTTTTATTACCATCAAAAAATTCCAAAGCATCCAGCAATAAGTATAAAAAGAAAAAGAAACTTAAATCCGCCTACGTAAAATCAATCTAGTGAAAAACACATTATAAATTAAATTTCAATTTTTCAATAATTTATAATACTGGTATCGTAAAATTGTCAATTGTAAAAACAAGTAAAACAACTTGCTTTCTACACCCGTGGGGGAATCATCCGCGACGCGTGATCTTACAATTAAACTCATTTTCGTCCGTTCGCGATGTGTTCATTATCCTGCGCGAAAAATTAGCACGTCGCACAACAAATTGCGAAATCGGTCGCGTCTAATTGGGAAATCCTCCTGCATGGAACCGCTCGCAAAATCGCGCTCTCGCAAAAGCACTCGCGAAGCCATATCGCGGCTTCACCTCTCTTTTACCGTATCTCTTTTACCGCTTCTTTATACGCTCTTTTACGCCAACCAAGCGGCGAATGCGGGTCAACTGACGAAGACGAAAACGCGTTCGATGAAATCAGTCCGTTTTTGCAAGGGATATGCTCAACTGTAAAATGTTAATGTCGATGTGTTTCTCTTTTTAACCGAAAGCCGCGGCTATATAAAGGCCATTTCGTACCTCTTGCATCATCTCGCGATATTCCGCGGTTGCTCCGGCAAGCGATTTACGGGATACGGTAATCGACGTAATAAAAATGCAATAAGATGCGTTTCTGTTCCGTTAATTTGATAATGACTTGGATATGAATCGCATGAATCTCACCGTTGCGTTGCGCAGCTGCGCGCGATTAGATGACGATTAGGAAAGTACAAGGATAACGTTATTCCTTTGCTGGCAAGCACCGCAAGCACGAAAGAAGAATGCTCTCGCATTGTCAGGCGAGTTTTTATATGGTATATTAGTAAATAGCGTAATAATTGTTTATAATTTATCTCGAATTATAAACATATACGAGAGAGCGAAAAGCGAAGTTACGCCGTCTCTTCGATAAGTGGGTCGCAACAGTCAGGTAAAAACCAGTATGACGCAAAATAAAGATACAAAGAACCGAAATAATGTCCTCGATGCAACTTAATTGCGAGAGAAAAAAATGTATTTTCTTTATTTTTTTTTCTTGATATGCATTTATGCCTGCAGTTGACTAATCACCAACGTATTAATTAAAATTATCAGAACTATGAATAAATTTCAGATGCGTTGAGAGTGTGTATTAAAAATGCACTATAAAAGAATCGATTGAGCAGGAAATTAATCCGTGAACTGTACAGTATCCTGAATTCGCGCGCCACCCTTTCTACGCAAGGTAAATGTATCAATGCCACTTAAGACCTATGTCTAGAGACACTTTTAGTTTTTAAATAAGTATGACGCGAATTAAAATCAAAGATAAAAATATAATATACAAGAAAAATGTTTTTATCTTTGATTCTTTAATTTGAATTCGCGTTATAACTTATTTGAGGAATAAAATAATAAAAATGTCCAGACATTGGTACGTGTTCAGGCATTGGTATACATTTACCTTACATGGTACAAAAATCTTTCTCCTTACGAGGGACATAAGGACGATGAGGAAATAAAGAGGGTGTGTTGCACGAAAAATCTCATTATTACGGAGATGAATTAAGCGGATAATTGACGAGTACCGATTACGATCGTCCGGTGTGACATCGATTGCAACATCTCGAGATAACCAGCCACTGTAAACAAGCCGCAAATGGGGACGTCAGAAAATCAGAGGAGGAGATAAAGAGACACGATCAGCATCGGGGTATTCGGGGTCTGACGATTGTCTGGCTCGTGTATCGGCGATCAGGATTGACCAAGATCGTTGCTCACCGATCGCAGAAAATCTCGCCGCCACCGGTTGTTCGAGCAAATCGAGCATGCGTGCGAGCGAGCGAGTGAGTGAACGAACGAATGAGGCGAATAAATGTCTGCTTTCTCTGCACACTCGCCTCGGTATTTGAACGAGTGTTGCAATTTCGTTGTTGTCGTCGTCGTCATTTATGCAGAATCAGTTGAAAAGAGCGACTCCAATTACGCTTTAACTCTTTATAATAGGGAGACAGACAGAGTTAGAGAAACAGAGAGAGGGAGAGAGAGAGAGAGAGAGAGAGAGAGAGAGATTGCCTAATATAAGAATCACATTTTCAATATAATAAAAATGTATTTGTTTGTCTTTACTTATTCTTTACTTATTATCAATATAACAATATTATTTTCACATAATATGAATGTATTTTCTTTATCATATCATCACATAATATGAATGTATTCTCATTATCATTGATGTTTTGCATGTGATTAATTAATCATAAACATATTAATTAAAATTATCAGAACTATGAATAAATTTAAGGTGCATTAAGAATGTGTAGGTATTAAAATACACTATAATTCAATTAATTAAACATAAAATAGTACAAATTATTTTCTAAATTTGCTCTATATAAAAAATTAAAAAACTTTCAATTAAAAAAATAATTACTTTAAAATAATTGATTATTATAGTTTGCGATGTGTGACAATAAAGTATATATTTAAACATACACTTATAAAACATACATTTTATTTGATCTTTCAATTATTCTCAAGCCCGTACAGCTTCTACATGCAATTTATATTTGCTACTTAATATATTAAGAAAAGCTTAGTGCTTTAGCTATACAAGTAATCTCGTTTAAAACATAATCGATTATAACCGTCAGCATTTATGTAGTAGGTACATAAAGGAAATAGGTATAGCTCTAATAAATCATCAACACACAAAACGTCATTGAATATCGTTAACTTATGAACCAGGCGACAAAGAACTCCTGATGTAACAAAGAATGTGACAACTTTGAATGTAAAATCTGAATATGGATAATGTCTGGAAACCATATACTTAAAATTATACGGACAATTGCCAGTAGTAACATTGTACTTGAACCTAATATATAAGCTACAGCGAACGCGTGCTATTTCTTTTATATAATGCCTTTATATAATAGCTTCGTATTATAAGGCATTGAACTTTTCACGTTAAACGATTTGCGGTGATAACTTCTTTAGTCATCGTCATCCGCTCAACGCGTTGAACTTTTCACTTAACGATTATGTCGTTAGCGCAGCTCAGCCCAAGTGTATATTCTTCAGTAAACATGTAAAGTAAAGTATTCCTCCCTGGAATATTTGACGATAACACCACTGATAACGTAACTCTGGACTGCAAATGCATTTTCAACTCCCAAATGATTCGTTTGATATCCGAGAGATGCTTTATTTTATGTAAACATTAATGATTGTAAAAAATGTTCTCCCTATTAAAAGCAATTAAACGTGCGATTACAGCCTCTTCTGTTATTCTGCGTCTTCTAATTATTGTAAAATTTGATTTTACGACGTAACCACATCTAGCGTTGTTGCTGCAACTGGAAAGGTCCTCGGTGGATTTCACATTTAGTAAGTTTACCTCGGTAAGTAAATGAAAATGTCAAAAAGTCACGGTTTATGCATACACAGCTCGCTTATCTTGCCACGCGATTTATGAGAATCGCGAACGACGATACGTATGGCATATTTAACGAAGAAATACTTTTGTTTTAACGTTGCGCATTATCGGGACGAAACGTCTGTGCTGACGGTATATCATTCGTATGAATATTTATCGGTCGCGTGTCGTGTTTACAGTTGCATCGTGTTTTCGTAACAAAACACAATTGATGACGCAATAAAATTATTGGTATCAGTCCGATACATTGTATAACTTCCTCAGAAAATTTGCTAATTTTCAACGCAGTAATATTTGATTTATTAAAGCAAAATTTTTAAAAACCTAAAATAACATTTGTATACCTCATATAAATCGTGTTATATTATTTATATATTATTTATACTTCACATGTATAACAATATATGGATTAACACGAGCGCGATTAAAAACATATATTTATGATCAATTAAATTCATAAATTTAAACTTCGTATATAAGGTAAAATTGAAGGAAAGTTGCAGGTATATAAAAATTTTGATGAAAAAGTAATAAAAATTATGAGCTTTATTGTAAATCTACCATTATTTTGTAACATAATCTCCTTGGAATATAAATTTGAAACATTTTAAGTTTTGGACAAGATGCACAACTATTAAAGTAATAAATATTTTTAAACAGTAATAAATAAACGGACATTAAGAATAAATCTATAATTTTTGTTCTCACCTGATTAGAGTTTCTTCTTATAAAAGAAAAGTTAAATATTCCGTTATCATAAAACTCAATAGTGTACTAAGCAACCACTGCGAGCCATAATAAACGTAACGCAATTAACTTGTTTGTCAATCATGCAGCATCTATTAACGAGCATTCACAGAGGTGTTTATTAGAAACAGGAAGAAACTCGCACGAGTAAAAAGAATTTGACGTCACTAATGGTGGAGTACAGAAGGAAAGATCGGCAATTTAAGATGACCTTACATCGAAAGGAAATAACATCCCAGCAGGATGACGTCTAAGGACGTCATTTGACGTCACTCTGCTACCCGGGATTGAACCAGTTTACTTTTATCATTACTTATCAGTAGAAATAATTTAAACGGAGAATTATGCAATATGCGAGTATGAGCGCACTTGCAGATAATAATCCTTTGGATACAGATGAATTTGTAGCGAATTATGCACACGAATGAAGGAAAGGGATTGAAAGAAAAAAGGGATTGCAACAGAAAATTGTATTCTACGAGCAAATACGTACGTGTGTTACGCTCTTATAAGCGTATAATTTTCATGATTAGAACAATTGGGAGTGCATAACTTGCAATCATATTTTATGTTATGCAATTGCATTATTTCCAATATCCATTCAGGAATTTATTGACATTTATGTATTTGCATGCCTGAGAAACTGGAAAATATAAATATCGATAAATCGCGGTACGGTTATTTTTTTTACTTTGCTAAAAAAAAGAAATTATCTGTGAAACAACTTATAAAAAGAGAGTCGAAGGCGACCAGAAGACCAGCAGACACAGCATAAATAGTGGTTGCATTGCGGCAGGCGTGCAGCGATTCGCTCTACAGCAAGGCATTCGCTGTAAATGCAACGCGTAAAAGAGTCATGGCATGGTGCAGTCTCTACAAGCTTTACATTTATTTTTATGAAAAAAGTAGAAACTCTGTGTAAAATTTCTAATAAAATGGGTATATAATATAATTCATTAAAATATGTAAAATAAAATAATATATTAAAATCTTGTAAGAAATTGAACTAATTCCTACCATTGTGACAAGCCAAGAATTATCTCACGTAATAATTATAATTTCACTCTAAATTTGCATATTAAATATAGTGTCGCGGAGGGGCTGAAAATAATTTAAAATCCAGAAAGACGAAAGGCTTTATATAAAAATATGTATTTCAGTTTTTTCGACTTAACTGGCAAGCGGGTTTCGTACAATCATGACGTTTCGGCACCTTTAGGCCCTTATCAAGTGAAACTATATCATCAATAAGACTCGTCAGATGACATCACAAGACATCCGTAATATATGAAGTTATTCCAGAAAGATCATAAAAGATGTCTTGTGTATCCAATAATAATTACAATAGCTGAGAATGACATGCTGTTCGCAAGGAAGCGATGGACCGACACCAAGGTGCCGAAACGTCGTGATTGTACGAAACCCGCTTGCCAGTTAAGTCGAAAAAACTGAAATACATTGTTATTCATCACTGGCGATTTACGAAATTGTTTAATATAAAAATATCTCAAAATCTCTTTTAGATATTTTTATCACGTATGTTTATATCTTTTTTTTAGATCTTTGCATATTTATATATGCACGTTTTATATTATAATTTTAATTATTTATCATAATTCTTTCCCTTTTGCCAGGAACGGTTACAATATTTTTTTAATTTGTTACCATACATACAATACAATTATTTGCAGAATATTTTGATAGCTTTATTTTTCTTATATTTCCAATAACATGCACACGTGCAATACTAATTAAAATATTAAATAAATTGTCTTCTTAAAGAACATTATTTAGTTCTAGTATTTAGTTCTAGTATTATCTAGTTCTTAGCATTATTAACTCAACATTGCTGCAAAGCTGCAGTAATTCATATCACAGGATCGTTTACTTGGATTTATTTCTTAGAGACACGTGAATAATAATTGCCGGAGGAAAATACGCATTGATAAGCAAGATCTTTCCACGTATATAAATTAACGATAAATATGTCACGCAATACATTTTATGATTATCAGACATATAAAACTGTATTTGTATCACATCAAAGCAACATTTTAATCTTTTAAATATTTTATATGGATATATATATAAGAATAGTTTAATTTATATTTATAGATTTAAAAACTGTCAATCACAGTTATAAAGAAATACGATCAAAGTAGAGAAGATTGAAAGAATGTTTTGTATATATTACTGTGTTTCTATTAACTGACATATAAAACAAACTGACGTAACATTTTATTTAAATGAATGCTTAGGTTAATGGATTTTCCTCAGAATAATGATAGTATAAAAATCTTCCACTAGTTCTTCAATCGAACTTTGCTACTTCCACAAATCGTTTGTAAATCCCCGCATTGTTCTGACGTAAAATATGTTTTGATCAAATTTATTATTACACCAAATTAATCCTTTGTTAATGTAATGTTTTATATTCAAATGTAAGCGCGATATTACTTTGGTATTTTATTTTTATTAATAAACATAAATAATAAATACGTTTAGAAAGAAATAAAATAGTACGTATATTGTTATATATATCAGATATTATGAGTATTATGTAACTTGTTATGTGATATTGTAAAGATAAAGCAAATTCATATTTAAATTATTTAAATTATTTATCCTTTTAATTAAAGAAATATAAGGATGCATCGATTTAATTCAGACAAGTGCACCTTTCGTATGCAACCAGAAGAACTAGTGATGAATGCTTCTATAGAGTTTCTCAATCATAGCGTTTCTGCCTAAGCTATTAACAATAAAAGTTCAATAAATTTCCGAAAAATCGACTTTGGAGGAAGATCTACTGCATCTATCAAATAAAATATAACAAGACATCCGAAATAAATCATGACTTCGAGTAGGAATATTCTTTCCTCTATATAGTCACAAAATAATTTTAAATAATTAATGTCTTAAATCAGTATTTTTTATTTAAAAAATAGTGAACTTGCACTAAACATACATTACAAACAAGAATAATGTAATATTCTTGCATTTTACAAATCAAACGTTATTTTAGTAGCAAAATAATTAAATTTGATGAATCAGAGTTTTAACTCGCACATTCTGATTAAAATAAAATTTCACACATTAAAGAATTCAAAATAACAAGTGTCGCCTTTAACATGTCAAAAAATTGATTAATGCATCATTAATTATCATTTTTCTTTCCAACAAATGCTATATATTTTAACATTTCTGCAACACTATTTTTCAACTATTTACATAAATTAATTTTAAACAAAATTATAAAAAAAAGATATATAAATTGTAATATAAATTAGAGAAGACTAAATTATATTACATTATACTATACGTATATATATTATTTACGTAATAGCTTTTTTATTTCTTTACATTACAATACGAGCATGTAAATTAATTTATTTTTTGCACTTTGATTTGCTTTGATTTCTAATTAATTTACTTTGCTATATTTTTCATGCGAGAACATAATCGTTCGAGGAAGAACCAATAGTACGAAGCAATTATTTCTATTTATTTGTTTTTTTTCTATTTATATTTTAATCAAGAATAATACACTTACAATTAGAGAAGAATAGAAGTCGCTTCGACGACGTTGAATATTATATTACTAAGGCAGCAATCGTTAATTCGTGCGCAATAAACCATGCATTAATTTGTATGGAATCATCCGTAATAAATCTTTCAAATCTTCCTCCCTTTATTGAAATTGCTAAAACGACATATTGAACAACTGATCTACAAACGACTGAGTAACAGAAGCAAGAACTTTACAAAATCTGAAAGATATGAAAAGCTATGCAAAAGATCAAAAATTTTATTTGAAAAACGTAAAAAATATGTAAAATAAAAATAAAAATAAAATTTTCGCGCATTATTTACCGCGCTTGGTTTTTAGTTAGCCCGTTTTCTATATTCATGGATTTCCATTGGAACCTATACTTCGAATTTGAAAAATATAAATTTACCTGAAAAAAAAGAATTTCTAAATTTAGTACTAAGTAAAAAAACACAAAATTCCATATCGAAATCAAATAAACTTAAATGAAATGGATAAAATTGTGTAATGTACAGTTTTTTTTTTTTAATAACATACCTACATATAATTATTAGCAATGAATTGTTGTTAGGTGGGAAAAAGAAAAAGCCCTTTTATGAAATAAAGAACGAAGTGAATTCGGTTTGCATACAGATTTATTGATATATATATTAAAACAAGTATGAAATTATTATCATAAAACGTCTATTAATTTCTTAAAACTGTCTTCTTTAAACGTTTATTTTTGAATAATAAATTATAGATAGAAGTTTGAATTTGCTCTTTAACGACTAGCTGTTATATTAACTATAATTAGGCTGATATGAAAAATTTATCATATCTGTCAAATAAAGTTAAAAACAGAGTTCCAGCAAAATCAAAGCAAAAATTTTGCCACATTTACAGAGTTTACTAATTCTATTTTAAGTTCATTAATTTTATTTTCAACACGGAAAAAAAAATTTGCTACTATAGCAAATCTATTTGTTAAATATGAGACAACTAACATTTTTTTTGCTGCGAGAGCTAATTCATTTTGCTATTGCAACAAAAGGTTTCGCTATTATTGTAAAATTAATTAGCTCTTGCAGCAAAAAATGTTAGTTGTCCCTATAGTAGCAAATCCTTTTTTTCCGTGAAAGAACGAACAAAATTTGATTATCTAATTTTAATTAAAAAACATGATAGAAAAATAATCCGGAATCTGTTATCAACCTAACACGTACGAAACTCGCGATCTGATTTTTTTCGCAACACTCACGATTATGTAAACAAACAGAGATAAAAATATTGACATATATATCGTTCGTTCGATGACCTAGACCCATTCGATGTTCCATTTCAATTAAACCGATGACGATTGAATTGCAGAAGTTGTATCAGCAGCGTCGATCGTGTTGTGCTGACAAACTATAATTTTCGTTGCTGCATTACTGCATAATGTAGGCAGGTTATCTTTTTACCAACTTCCAACATACCGAGCTCCTCATTGATCGGTACCCAGCAGGTTCTTGACTGTTGAAGTTCTTCGCGAGATTCTCTGTGACCGTGTCTGACACACATTTGGTCGGTCGCTGACAAACAAATTTTCATACAGTGCATCGGCCGCGGCGTACAGTGGTCGTCCTTGCCCGATATTGAGAATCAAAATTGGTTATTTTTATTTTTTCTTACGTTATATAATTTAAATTTCAATAAAAAAGTATAGGTACATTAATTTTGGAATATTTTTTCCTTATTATATATAAAACATTATTATATTAGACTTCATAAAGAGTGCTAGGTATTACAATTATTTGAATACGTTCAGGATAAATGTTAAAGTTTTAGTCGATTTATAATGCAAACAAAATAATCGAAAAGAGAAATTTCCTAAAAATTAGTTTAATCAAATCGATTTAGAATTTATACAATTTCAGTAATTAATTTACAATTTTAATATCTACTAATAAAATAAAATTTTAAAGTGCATGGCCAACGTAGAGTTTTTCGATATCTAAAAAATAGCTTAATAAACGATGTAAAATTTAACAATGATACAATGTGATTTCTTAAGTGTTGGAGTGCACATATGGTGGTAATCGTTCCTTTGTTCGTCGAAACGTTATATGTTGAAATCGCTACTTGTCTAATTTGCTTCCTGATCATTCGCCCGATGCAAGATTGCATCAAGTGCTTAATTGCGTATGGTAGAAATGAGAAATAAGTAAAGAATGCATTATTGTGCAATAACATGGCTAAGAACAAAGCAAGTGACGGGTATTTTTTTAGGGATGCCATTTTTGACGCAATATTTGGAAAGTCGATATATCTACATTGTCAAATCAAACGGTTTAAGAAATACATAATGTACTAAAAAATTACTGACATTTGTATAAACATTTTACACACACACAACTACTTCCTTTTTAACTTACTATATTCTTTTATTTGATAAAACTTGAACTACAACAAACATTATTACTATTCAAATCGTACGAACATTAAAGACGTTAAGAAGCAGTAAACAAGTTTTTCTATTTTCATACCGATAACTTTTAAACGATCTGCGCAACGGTCAAACAATGAATTCAAGCTATGACGTTAGACTTAATATTTCCTTAATGGCATTTAACGTCAATGCAGACAAAACCTAAACTTAAACAAGACAAGAGATATCTGAAAGATACTTAAACAATTAAAACAATTAGAATCTGTCGAACTTTTACGATATCTGAGAAAAGACTTGCAAAATTTTAAATAAAAAATTGATAGTTATTTAAAAATCTGATTTGTGAAAATACATTTTATTTGTCTATATTGCGTTATAAACCCGCTGATAGGAATTAATAATTTTAGTGTTAAACTGGAGTTATAATTTGCGCGTGAAACTACTAGTTCGATGCGCTGTGTGAATCATGTTGCGAAATTGATTAACTTTGGATGTGAAGTAAGCCGATTCAAGTACATCGCACTTCAAAATAAATATATCATCATGTCGACTGTTTCGCCATTACGTCAACTGTACTTTACTAAAATTGTATAATTTGTCCTCTTACAATAAAAGCAAACATGCCTTATAGTTGCACGTCATTGCAAATTTTAACGAATCATAAAAGGAGCAGATAAGCAAACGGACGGACTCTTAAGCCGAAATCCAAGGACTGATAGTTCATCTTCTTGATGTATCTTCCTGTACGCTACTAGGAACAAGGAAGTAGAATCCCTCTTGAAATGCACCTACGCGATGACGTTCGTCTTTTGGTACTTTGCACCTCTCGACTTTAGGAAAGACAAAGTAGTAAAATCCGTCAAAGAATAATTAAACATTCAATGCCAATTGCTTCATCCTGCCAAAAAGATTTATAACACTTGTGTATCTTTAAGAATAACGGAAGGGGGAAAAGAGGGATTCCAAGGTCCTTAATTTCACGTTAATTTAACGATATATATATTTTAGTCTACAAGTAAAGGCAATTGTACGCAGAACGTAATGTGTACGCTATACGATTTATTTGTTCTTGATTCATAGTAAAAAAAATCTTTTTCAACGGTCTTTTTTTTCGATACAAAATTTACATCCCCTCGAAATAGTATATTAATTGTGTATTAATTATATCTTACAAAAAACTGCGTATTATGCTACATATTATGGGGAAGATGCTTGCCGAAGATTTGCTTATTAACGCAAAATCATCATTCCTCTTAATGACGAATTAGATAAAAAGTAAACTTGTATACATATAAATAAAACGCAGCAAAAAATGTGATTCTTGTGAGATACGAACAAAAAAACGCATTCTCGAGGAAAAATATTCATCAACAATCTCTAACAAATAGTTTCCTCCATTACATACTGTATATAGGTCTGAGTTTATTGTTCGACATAAGAAGCAGAACGTTATTATCAACATGCACCGATACGCGCACTCTTATTCGGACTTTTCCATTACGTGTCAATATTAATTATTACATTATTTATTTAAACGTTATTAGTACTTTATATCACTTTTTTGTTCCTATATTCTATTCGCTCATTCTTGTTTTACAACGATTACTGGATTTTTTGTTAATATTTTAATAATTATTGACTACTATAAAAATATTTATAATAATACTTAATATTTTATAATAATACGTAATATAAAATTACTTATAATAATATAATAATACATTCAAAGTACCCGACGATTAGCAGAAAGAAGACAAATAACATTAATTTTTACGTTTCCTTTGAAGACACTGTCTCTTTACAAAAAATAAAAAAAACAATATCATACTGCTATTACTTAAACAATTTTGTTAATATTTTGAAAAATATTTTTTAAATAATATTTTAATAATATTGCAATTTTTATTGCATTCTTATTTTTAGTCAAAATTGTATTAAAATTAACTTTATCTCAAATTGGATAACGTCGCAATATTTATTTCTGTTCTTGAAATTTAGTTTTTAAAAAGGTCCAATTTATCTTCAATAACTCGAAGAAAACTATTGGCGTTTTAATTAATAAAAGGCGACTTTGAATTTAATACAAAATAAATGTTTTACATATCTACTTTTTATCGATACCAACACGCGTATTACACATTCATGGTATTACACAATATTGAAATATTACAGGAACAACAAAAACTTTATGAAACCACAAACGTTGAATTAATTTTCTCATGTAGATAATTAAAGTAAACTAGTGCAAATTTCTGTAAAGTCTAAAAAATTGATCGATATTAAAACATGTTATTCCTGATGAAGGAAATGTGTGCGTTACATATGTGCATTTTCAAGATATATTGTATTTTGAAACAAATTTCAATTATTATGTATTAACACGCGGTTATTTAATATATCAATTTTGCTTGCATAATTAAAAAAATTGTTAAGAATTCACGTGAGCTCGACAGGATCACGAGTGTTGGAGCTTTCAAACCACGGATATGTGCGAAAGTAGTGTGAGAGGAAAACACGAGGTGTAATTTGAAAAAGACGGAATTGCCAAAAATGAGGAACGCGATACGGGGGGGTACCTATACCCTTCGGCCTCGGCATTCTCGATCTTCACCGGAGGCGCAGCGGAGTTACGAACGGCACGCGACCTTGGCCGAAGGATCTCATGCCCGTGGTCCGTCACCGTCGAGAAGACACCTTTCCACTTCCCCTCGGACGGCCACATGAGTGAAGCGACCTTGACTGAGCCGCGGCGCGCGGGGTTCACATACGATCACCTAAGGCCCCACGGTGCAGCCCCTCTCACGCGCGCGCTTGCGGACCCCACTTGGGTAAACCAATACTTAAACCGCGGGAACACCGCGCCGCGGACTATTCCCGCAGCATCGGCCGTTGGACCCGTTAAGCTCACGTACGCACCACCCTCCACCGTACACGCGTCGTACACGCGTCGTACACGTCCGGATACGCGCTCACGCGGATTATACCTATATCGCGGCCCACGTGGGGACCGATCGTAACATTTGGTGTACGACTTACGCGAACGCGTATGCGACGTATGTCGCGGGGACATATGTAGCACCCACACGCAAATGTGCCTCGCTGATCCTGACCCCGCGAAAGAACGACCGCGTGTACAGTGACGAGAGTCTCCCTTCGAAGTCTTCCGCGAACCCTTCTGCACCCGAAAGAAGGGGACTCCCTCGCGATCGGCGCGATTCCGTCCAGTGCCCTGCCGATCGACGACGGCGTCCAGCATTTCGGACGCTAGGGAAGTACCAGTGCGAAGAGTCAAAGTTTAGGAGGACTCTCCGGATGGTCCGTTTGACGGGTAGCTCTCGGCTTTGATGCAGCGCCGCTGAATCACCCAGGGATTTTGGTGACGAAGCAGCTGTGAGAGCGAGAGTGGTGAAGTGCACAGTGCCAGGCAGTTTTCGATCTCGGTGGAGCGTGAGTGGAAGGTAAGCGCGTTTCGAAAACTTTGGGGTGGAGAGCGGAACGTTCGACCAAGCGCGCGAACGGTCGCTGCTGGAGAGCGACCCAAAACGAATTTTTCCGCGGCGAGAAATCGGGCCGACTCCTTAAACGGATCGGCGCGCGTGAGCCATAAAAAACCTGCGCTGTGTGAAAAACCGCGTGTGCGCGAATCATGTATCTTCGTAGCAGCCCTTCAAGAAAGATTGTACTGTTATGAGGCAAAATATGGGAACGGCTCAACGAAGTAATTGATGCGGGACTACTCCGTAGGTCTTTGGTAGGAGAGTGTAAAATGCAAATTTTTATCAGCAAAAACAAGCGTATTTTTTCTTGTTTTCTTTTATGCCTCTTCCTCGAGTGACGAAAATATTTTACCATTGTCTGTACAGTGCGACCTGATCTTTCGACTACTCCCGTACCAAATGCTTGAAGTAGCAAAGCAATACGCTAGTGTCCTACAAAGGGTTAAGTATAAAGATCAAGGCCAAAATCAATTTTTAATTTTGGCACAGATACTACAATGTTACAAGAAAATTCTGAAGTAATTTTATGTTGCATATTAGAATACCCACAGTGGAATAAAAGAATCACAATATAATTTGTATCTTATACATATTGATTAAACTTATTAATATGCAAGACAAATTTGAATATCACCAATATTTTTAGCTCTACCCGCAGCATGTATGTATGTATACATTCTTAAATTTAAATTTTATCAACAATTTTATCTTTTCTAATATTTTTGCTATTACAACAATAGCTCCTTTTTCTTCAAAATTCATATATATTTAAGCTAAGAAAGAAATTAGAATTAACAATAAAAATCCAGACTGACCAGTGATATATTTGAGTATCGATCTATTTTTATTAATAATTTTTTGGAAAAAAAAAAATTGTTTTAACGCAAAATTTTTAGATAATAAATTAGATGTTTTATAAAATTTGAAAAAAAGCGTAAATATATTAAAACTATTAATAAAACTTTAAGATTATTGTAAGAAATTTAAAAAATATGTTTTAATTAAATTATTACTATTAATATTTAAATAAATTATTTTATTAATATTAATATCTATATTTTAATTTTATTTGTATATATCTATATCTATATATATATATTGATGAATTAAAAATGCTTATTTGTAATATTAATTTATTAAAAATTTATTGATACTCAATTATTAATGCATATAATGAATGCACTTATCAATAATGTTAAAATATTTTACACTTTTCTAAATATATCTATATATACGTATGTGTACATACATGCGAGTGCACAACATAAACTACTGGTAACTTATGTTCCTTTGCATGCAAAATAATTTATTCAATATAAAATTACACACAATTATTCTATTAGTAAATTCCTATAAAAAAAAATCTTCATGAAAATAATTCTGAATCTATTATATAAATTATACTTTTCTCGCAATCATTAATAAAGTAGAATAAATGAATCTTTTTCGATGTGGCCACATTATATTTTAATAACGTAACACAAACATATTTTTATATTTTAATAAGATTTTTGATAAAATTACACTAGTCATACTTATCTCAACATTAATCTTTGGATTGCAATAATATTTTAATGTATTGCTCTACCGAAATTTTAAGACTTTGGTTCGGCAAAAACATCTTGCGAAATTTTATCATAAGTGTGTAACATTGTCACATTGCGTGTAATATTTCCCAACAAGCAAGATCATAATTTTTAATGTATTTTCAACAGTTTTTAAAAGAAACATGCGCGTGTTATAATAAGAAATAAAACTTCTATTTGTTTTAAGCTTTTTAAACAAATTTCAAATTTAATTAATTTTCTTCGCAAATCATATTGCTACATTTATTTACGCAGTTTTTTAATTAATTTTTTACGCACTAATAATATTGAAGATCTAAATATACAAAAGGTGTGCTAAAAGTACACAACTCTTGAAAGATTTATTTTAAAAAATATAAAATTGTTAATTAATGCGTGGCAAATCGTAATTTCTTAACCTGTGTAACGTTCAAATACGTCAATACGAATTTTTGGAAAGTTTGTAAGTAGCGATTCACCTGCAGCGTTTCACAATCGAGACGTTGTGCCGCAAGACACATCCGCACCGTTGCACTAGAAACATTGCAATTGCCTTAATTCAATACGTCTAACCCTGTCATGAATATCTATCATGTATTTCAGCAGACATGACAGAAAAAAGAAGACTCTTAGACATTAGATCATAGAAACTTTGCTTGCCTTACAGAAATCATCTTTGTCTGGGCTGTCTGTGCATCGCATGTGGTCAGCTACCTACCTTAATATAAATCCCCACGTACGTGTCCAAGCACGTGAAATGCGTCACATTACACAACCGTTCGAAACACGTTGTAATATTCGGCACAAGGTCGCTGGACCGTTTTCGAGTCAGTTTCTTCATAGCGTGACGTGATTTCGTGTATCCGAGAGAAATGGAGTCTACCCTTTCAAAGCCGATATCAGAAACGTGTGAGCATCCGCAGATACGCGAAAAATTTGACGAATTTCTTCAGACAGGACTCGACACCCGTGTAATTATGAATTTAATTAGCTAGATAGCACGACGGAAATACAGGAATAATATTAACATCATTTCCATATGTAATTTTCGCGAGTTAAATGCTAAGTGACCTAAGTTTAACGCGTGAAATAAACAACTGGAAACACAATGAAACACTGATACGAATTGAAGCCAATTATTTGATTAACCGATGTGTAATTATCGTTACTGCTGAACACGAATGAATAATGATGGTACGCCAGACAGCTGGAATCATTAATATACATAACACACAACGGTTAACAATTATCTACCGTGAAACAGATGAAGAAGAGTGGAACGGGAAAGTTTAAACGCGAGTTTAAGATTTATTTTTAAACGCGAAAGTTTAAAAATATACAAACTGTGTGTGTGTGTGTGTGTGTGTGTGTGTGTGTGTGTGTGTGTGTGACACGCATACTGAATTGATAATTATTGACGGACAGAAATAATCTAAGATCATCATTTTTTCAATGTGTATAACAAATACGTGTCGTACAAACGAACGTCTATACGTTACTCGTGCTAACGGATATTGCCAAATTTCTGACGCTCTTGGCTCACATTTCGTACTCGAAACTTGTGTTTTATGGGTGATAACACAGCTCCGCTTAAAATTGAAAACAATCGCCTTTAACTGCGACTATACAAGTAAATTATATGATGTAATTGCTCGTTATACTAGGCGAAGACGCATAGTAAATATCAATTTGTTCCGCAAGAATCAGAACCTGCTATTTTTTATGTTTGTCCCTTGTTTTTGTTAAAAACCCGTTGAAACGTGACCTATGATTATTACTCGAACTAGTCTTACCATATTTCTCTCTAATAAATTCTTCGTCTCCTTATAATTAATTTAAATTAACAAATATTAAACGTTTTTCATATAATATATTTTAATAACGTCCTTTATTTGTTAATGCTTAAACAAAAAAATCATACACGCTAATGTGCAACTATTTTTATTTTTAAAGTATACAATATAAAGAATATTTTGTGACGACATACAAGGACTGACGTACCTGACAATACATCATTACGATAAGTATGTTGCAACTTCTAAATAAAAATTTGGCAAATAACAGATTGCCAGTACAGTGAGCACGGCATTACAAATAAACGTTACAATTTTATAATAGTTTTGCAATAAATTGATCAAGACTTTGTGCGTAAATAGCATTAATATAAAACATTTAGCTTAATTTGCGACATGTACAATTTTGTCGGAATTAACAGTTTTCAGTTGTAAAATCTTTAAGAGTTTAATGTTAATATAAGAAGAAATGAACAAAACATTTTAAGAACTCCGTTATTTACACGCGTGCTCTCTTTGAGCTCGTTAGCCTTAATAGAATTTTTGAAATTCTTCTAGCCTCGTTAGATGAAGAGTAATCGTGTGTACTTAATTAAAGTTCTTTAACATCGTTAGTTTCCACCGAGATGAATAATTATCGTAATGCAGAAAGTGAAGAAAGAAGTACATTTCGCGTTTACACGATAGATTAGCGAACGGTTTCATGTGTGTGACACAATATGTCTGTGCAAAGCTTCAAAGATATTTTACTCTAGTCAAGGCTAAGATCTCTCCAACTGCAGAATGTCGAAAGAGCGGTAACGCACCGTTGCTTTTATCCAAATCGAGGACATTAAAACACTTGGGAATTGCAAATAATTACTTTCGAGTTGTATGTCACTGTAACGATAACGAGACTTGCATCTTGCGTTATCCCTCAAATATTATCTAAGATTTTCCCTTCTTGCGAATCGGATGACAATGTTTAATCTATACGATGTTGATATGCAACGTATGACTTAAACGAAATATTAGACATTCAAACCCTGAGATTTCGATCAAATGTGATTTGTCAAATATATTGTTACTATATTATTATTAAAAATATTTTGCCCAAAGGCACACACGTATGGATTATTTTTACACTTGAACAAGAATGTAACTCCTTTAGGAAAAAAAGAGTTCCTCTTTCTTCTTTTCAATTGCTTTTCACAGAAAACTTGGTGCCTTTCAATAAGTTATCCTTTTTGCTATACACTTTTCTCTAATTGTAAGTCATCTATAATTTATTTTCCGGTCAGCTGCAAAAACACACTCTTTATAAATAAGTAGTGCAAGGTTGGTGAGCTCGCACTATGGGAAATCTTAATGTGGAAACAATATTAGCCGAAAAACGTGCTTTCACGTCGGACAAAAAACCGGGTGCAATTTTTACGTTTCACTGATCGGCACGTCGATATACACGCGTAAAACGTTAGAGCGACAAACTGGGAAACTGTGGCGCGCCTTACAATTAAGTTCCCAAAAGTGCTATCGGCAACAAAGAAAGTGTAACTACGTACAGTGATGTACGATAAATAGTTTAACGCGGTGGTTCATTACACCTGGCTTCGTTCCGCGACCGAGGACAAAACCGTCTGCAGCGATTAACTTCGATCATAAATTTCGGGGGGAGGGGGGGAAAGACAGGTGCACGATATTGCGAATCGCTTCGTTATCTACTTTCTTCGTGAAAAGAGAAATGTGTGCTGCGATCGCGGATCGTCAGATTTTTTTTCTTTCTTTACGTTTCCATCGAAGAGAAAAGCTTAACACGGAAACTCGGGAAAGAATGTGAGGTATTATGTGGAGGATAAGATTAAAACAAGAGAGAAATGCATTTTTCTTTATTCAGGTTAATAAACATTTTATTCAGGTTAACGAACATTTTACAATAGAACATCAGTAGCGTACGATTTTGTACCGTGTGGCAATCCGATGTCACTATTACGATACGATTTCGCCTTTAGACTGAAGTAAGAAATTCGCGCTATACGTTATCAGATCATTCGAAATAACCGCGAATAACGAAGCATAAATGTGATTCGTATATAGTCTTTGATGATGACCTAATCATCGTTTATCCTTCACCTAATTAAATTTAAGCCTTCTCTTCTTCCTCTTTCCCTTTCATTTCCTTCTGTAGAAAATAACTCTTTCATAAATATTTTTTTTATGACAATTATCAATCACACCGTTGGAAGATATTGCGATATTACATTTATATCCTAGTGCCACCATTACTTCGATTAATCCTAATCCTTGGATTACAATTTGATCTTCTCGCCGCAAACGTAAAACGTTACACGTTAAACGTCAAATTGCGTCAAATGTTACATATCTCTCATAGACTTCTACCTCTATTTTATTTGCTCTATCGTCATTCTATTAACGCGATCGTAAATCAGCGCGCTTCCATCCGGGCGTTTCTAAATAAATGCCGTCGTTGGTCTCGTCGGACGGTGAAAACGGTTCTTAAAAGTCGATACATTGCGATCACGCAAGAACAGGCTAGTAGCACAGAGAAATTAACGAATAATACCCCCGTGTTTTTTTGCCACAGTAAGAAAGGAGTTGCACGATGACGCTTAACGGATAAACCGAGAAAGAACCCGTTTTGTGATGTAGGATACTCATTTCCGGACTGTGTAGAATAGATAGTGGAGGAAGAGCAATTCCGCCGAAGGGGAATCGATAGCGAACAGCAGTGAGAGTCGTTGAGCAATGTTAAATTGGTGCCGTTAAACGAGCATCGAAGAAGAAGAAAATACACTTGGCAAACATGTCTCCGTAAAAATCGAGGCAAAATAACAAATCATAATTTATCATAATCATGCACAATATGTACAATAATGTACAGTATTAATCAAAACGCTGCAACTTTTTCTCCTTTACCACAGTTAATTAATTGACGTTAATGAACGTAGCAAACGACTCCATAATGTTTTGCAATATCCTTCGCAAAGAGGTAAAATGCATTTTTTTTTAAGTAGACAGAAAATAAATAACCTCATCAATATTCGATGAAAGTTTGTCAGAATTATATTTCTCTGTCTAAAAATTAAATGCACGTTAAAAAATTGTCATCAGAAAAATATTCAACGCAAGTTACAACGCAAGTTCTGAACACGGCGAAATTTCTGATTTGTCAAAAATGACAGAATCGTAGAAAATACGTAAAAACCACTTTCCATTAAAAATTTATATAATAAAATTATATTAATATTACATTACAAACAAAGTAGTCTCAATTTTTTTTCTTGAGGCAGACCATGCATAAAGATCATGAGAGTATATATTACAGCTCTCGAAGGATTCCCAATAAAAATGATTTCTCGTACTTATGCAAAATAAGTTACGGAATTGTAAATCTGAAGTATAGAATCTGACAATAAAAAGATAAGAAAGTGGCATCGCGATAAAAATTCACTGACATGAAAACCATGCGAGAATCACCGAAGGCGTAATACGCGTCACATTAATAGCCAATGTAGCGTTACCTACTTAGCACGCTCTTCTTCAACTCTCACCATGGTAATTCGAAGATTTAGGAATCAAAGAAAAATTGTTTAAAACGCGAGAAATGCAAACTAGCATATAACATTCTATCAATCATCGGCGTAATATTATTATTATTCGTCCTCCATGCATACATTTTTCAAAAGGAAAGCTTATCGTAAGGAGACAACGATGCACCATAAACGGTAGATTGCAGATTGTAGACTGGACTGTTCATCATGTGCCATTCATGAGATCTCATCGAGATATTCCACTCGTAGCACTAGAGAATACGTCCAATTATCTTTCAATAATAACAATACAGTCGAAAACGAAATAATTTAACAAGCATAATTAAAAGACTGCGACAGAAAAATAAAAATTATTTATAAACGCAACAGCATAATGAGGACAATCTCAAATTCCGTTCTCGCGCTCAGTGTCTGCTAAAAATTCCAATTCATTAATCAAATTCATTAATTACGTAATTAATTAGTTAATTGCATGCATTTAAGTAACACATAGTTAGCTCTAATAAACATAAATAATAAATAATCGAAGCGTCGAGAAAGATAAAGCAACTTTGTAAATAATTTTACAAGTACAATATTTAACAACATTTGTTTGCTGAGCACTTGCAAAAGTAAACAAAAAGATAGCGGAGAGATGAGGAAACCAGTCTATGGACGCGCTCGGCGAAAGGTAGAATTGTCCTTTTATCGCACTTACGTATGTACTAATGCTAACACTGATAGTTTTTCAAGCGCGGATGAGTTTTCTTGACACGATTGCAATCCGGTTAATACGCCGCATCGACCGCAATTTCTTAATTTACTACTCACGATTAAACGAATCGCAATTGTATTATTCTTTTGCAAAAGCTAAACAGTCCTACACCGAGCGACTGTAGCAGGTACCATTCAATTCACTAACATGTATAGCTGTATTTGAAGAGAAAATTGACGGAATGTAGTAAATCAACGAAAATGATTAGTATATATTTGAGATATTTTTAGAAAAATATAAGCCGTGAAAAAAGTAATAGCTCTTTAATTTTATCTCCAATGTAAAACGTAGTAGTTAAAAATATATAGCTTTTTACGAAATGACGTGGCAATGGGATCAGCTGATAAAATTACAAGTATTCCGAATATTCTTTTGATATCTATCTAAGGCAAAATAATACGAAATACTGAAACAAAACAGCCTTGGAATGATGAAACTCGAGGCAAAAGTGACACCGTGTTCGACTCGGCGCGAGTTCTTAAAGCAAGTCTCTTTCGGTGGCGATTCGCGGCGCGAGTCCTGAAAGTAAAAAGGAACATGCGTGTGTGGGGAAAAGGAGTCGCGCTTGGGAAAGAGTACGAAAATATGGACCGAGACGCGGTAGGAAAGGTCGAAGAAAATAAGAGGAAAGAGCCAGCAAGCTTCTCCGCAGCCCCGAGGCCGTGACAACAGCCGTGAATGACGGACGGCAAATATCTCGCATGAGACGTGATACACCGCGAGAGGGGCCGCGATCGGTACGGTAATTAACCGGACGGCACACGACCCACTTACCCACTAAACTCGAAGAGCCATCCGCCGCGCGGATGTTACCTTCGTCATCATCGTCGGAATTCTCTCCCATTGAGAAAGAACGCCGGCCGCGCGCACGCCACCGAAGACGACACCGGCCACACGACGTTTCTCTCTTTCTCCTTGTCCCTCCTCTCGCCACCTTCACCCGATCTCACCCTCCTTATCTCGCACTCTCGCGGGACTTTCTCTATGTAGCAAGTACCGTTTGACTTTACGGATCCGTGCCGCGCGCGGCGCGGCGCCGAGATGAGACTTTAACGTCAGCGCGGATCGAGATTCACACACCGGATGTCTCGGGTGAAACATATGCCGCTATTAACCTTGTCTGATGACGATAAAATAGCCTCCCCGAGACAGTCGGACTTTGAACATTAGTGCGGTGATATTAGTTAAATTGAGGTGACGGTGAGAGCTCATAAGCATTTTTCAACGTCTCATTTTTCTACTTCATAAAATAATTATTATTTTCCTGGTTAAAAATAGATTTATTCGTTTACCCGATTCCACGTATAAAAATAACTAACATAAGTTATTTTATAATTTTTATTTATTCTATTTATTTTATTTATTTGATAGTTCTTTCTCTAATGAAGTAGAAAACTGAAGGAATAAATTATGATAAATTAAAAGGCGAACACGTATTGAGACGCCTATTGAGACGAGCTCTTGTTCGGCACAAACGCGCGCCTACACTCATGAATAAATTTATTTAAAAAATTCTAATTCTAAAGCTGACCCTTAACGGAAGATCCTCGCGCGATACTTTCACTTAAGCAATGCAGAAATATTTATAAAGACTCAGATCGTTAACCCAGATTCTCAATAAACGATGCGATGCAACATATTTTTTGCGTATTTGATTTCGCTGGCTTAACAATATTGACATCATCAATACATGATATCGATGTTTTAATAATCGCGCATCCACAATGAAAAATCCACGCATAAAATCCGTGCCGCGTTAAGGTTGAACATTTCGAGGTCCGCGCGGTGTTACGAAATGTAAGGTGGGTTTTGCGCGCGCGAGCGCAAGCCGATGCGTTTCGGGACAATGCGCATGCACGGCGCGCGCAAAAAGCGCGGCCGTTGAGGAGAAAAAATGGAAAAAAAAAAGAAAGACCGGCCGCTAAGTCGGCGGAAAAGTCGAAGGGCCACGCAACGACATTGGGCAACCTTCGGTCGCACTATTGCCGTTACTCCAGTTTTCGTACTCCGCGAAACTGCAATAATCGATTACGCAAACTGCGAAACGAACTCTCCGCTGGCCTTAAAACGCCGGCCGGCGCGGCGATGACCAAACCCGCGGCTCGTTTAATTCTCTGGTCTACTTACCGCCTGCTCATCCCCCCGTGTCTATATAACAATAAGAAGATTAACAGCCGCACTTCGATGCTCGTATGCATCGAAACGCGATATAACTGCTGTGATAAGCCGCTGTGTTATTTCCATCCGTATAATTCATTATGATTGCGCTTACAGATGCAATTCACGCCGATGTTCGGAGAAAGATCTTAGAACGATATAGTCTACGTGTTAAATTATGGCGCAGATTTTAAAACGTTAAGTTCGATCGAGACCACTCCCACAGTCGAGACAACAAAGGCGTTTCAAAAAATAAAAAAAGATCATATACTAACGATTCGGTAATTTTTTATAAATATTACGTATGAGATGATTCTTTAAAAAGTTCCAGGCAGCGGGAAGACATTATATAGTTGCATCACGATTACGGAAATCATCTCGCGCCAGAAATCATAAAGAAATCGCCTTCCCTTTCTTTCTCTGCAGACGTGACTCTCGAAACTTTCTTGTAAAAATGATGATATATGTCTCGTGTCAGGTTGTCATAATTACGTCACGAATACGGAAATCATGAGCAGTCGAGTGTTACAAATCGCAATCGATGTTCACACGCGGAGTCTCACGATAAGCCGGTGCCACCCGACGATGTGGGTGAAAAAAGAAGCGCCGAGAAATGTCTCTCGGGTATAGATGCTTACGTGCGGGCCTAAATTGGGCACGGAAGAGAAAACCTGGTGTGAGACGAGAACGATTTAGGCGATTACGACTCTTATACCGCTTACGAGAACGAACTGTCGCCGCCGCCGATTACACGAATCGGTTGTCGCGCGCGAAAGTTCGCGCGACTCATCGCTAATTACCGTCGAACGTCGTCGTCGAGAACCCACGAAAACGCAATCTAACGATTGTGCGACATAACGCGTGCGGCGTGGTACGTAAGATTACGAAATTGACTGACTTCCTTCGTGATGGACGGCGAGAAAGTGTCATTCATGAATTTAATGCTGTCCAACGGCAACACAAGTCACGGCATAAGTAATAGTGACAAGCTCTAAATGCCCGGTAAGTGTGTTACGACGCGACGGGAGACCGGGAGAGAGAGATGTGTCCTATGCAGAACACAGTCGGATGGACGATATCGAATTGTCATCTGCGTCATGACTGTCCCCGCGATTACGCGAGGAGAGCTTATCGGAAAGAATCAAGTGTTTGCGAGTGATTACATGTGTATGTTTACGGTAAAACCTGCGAGATAATCTCCGAGTGAGTGTGCCGCCATTTATTTCTGTTAAATCTCTCTCCGTTGTCATCTTTCTTTCCGAGCGGCACAAAATGTAAACGAATTGCAGATGAAGAAATAAATGAACATTCCCGGTTACTGTTACAGTCGAACAAGCACTTAACGGCTAGATTGAAGAAAGATGTTTCCATTAGAAGGTGTGTAAAAGTATAAATAAAATTGAATTGAGATAAAATATATGAAAAAAGAACCGATTTAATTCAATATGTAAAACAAGAGGTAATCATGCATATCTATAAATATATATAAATAACATTTTTTATATTTAACAGCGTGTGACTGTAGTGACTCGGAGCAACAACGCACTGTCTTCTACTTTGGTGGCAATCATGCTATTAAAATGTTGATGTTGTAAATTCCTCTTTATACTGAAGAAACGATGCTTTTCTAACATATTATAAATTTACATAATATTTATATCATATTTATAAATAATAAAAATTTCTCCGATTTATTGTAAAATTAATTATAAACTAAGTTTTAGCGACAAGTTTCTTTCCGGATATATATAATCTATTCTTACACAATTATAATCACATTCTTGCACGTTAAAGCAGATAGATATTAGAACATGTGTAGCAATTTGTGGAGAGTAATACATAATTGGAAAATACAGTGCACGTACTGAAGTGCTGAGATTAAAGAGTTAATCCGTTGACACTCATTAGTCTGTGTAAAATCGTATCGTTCAACAGCTTTAATCTGAAGAAACTGTCGAGAAATCGTTAGAAATCAGCGGTTGGTTCTGCGCTGAATCGCAAGCATCATCGTTATCCATCAGAAATAAAAGTAACGCTGACGCGTGCGATTTAGCACAGAACACAGAATCACACGTGTTTGGCTCGCCTGGATGTAACGACGCGCACACGCGTTAGTACTTGATTAATGTTTACCCATTTACTTGATTTAATATTTACCCATAATAATTTATTTTTAAATTGTTGACTTTGTTACGGAACATGATGTATTATATTATAATGGAATTCTGCGTTAAATGATACCCGATTTACTAGATATCATCAAGAGACACGGTAGTGTCTCGCGCCAAGTACACGCGGAGCGAGACCGCACCGTGACTCTTTTACGCGACGCGACGGGTTGCGAGTACCCGAGATGTTGAGATCTCGATAACGAGTGAACGGATCAAGTTCTAAGTAGGCTTGATCGATAGCTTGGGGTCCAATTAGGGGGGGGTCTCTCTCATAATATTCCGCTATATATGTAACGTTGTAAACACGCGGATAAATAAACGGAGATTCGCCAGTGATGCTTTAATTTCACACGTCACAGCACGTTGCATTTGAAAATTCCTGATTTCATTGCGTTCGCTCGGTGAGTAGACGGTGATTTATTAGGCCGTATAGAAAACGAGGCGAAAGAGAGAAATGTGGAGAGGCGAAGGACGAAAGGGAAGGAGGAGACCGATTCACATCCGTGCGTAAGTCGCAGCGAAAGCGCGCGGCACAATGACGATGACTTCGCGATAACGCCAGGATACTTAAGTAAATGACGTTCGCGACGAGCTTCCTGACCCATTGCGTTCGTCGAAGTCTTTTGATCGACGATTAGGATGACACGTATATGTAATCGCGTCCGTAAACGTGAACGGAAAGAGTTATCCGGGAATCTCGTCCGATTACAAAATTGCTGTAATCCTCGCCTCGATATACAAATATCTGATAGTATACATATAGATATAAAGAAAGAAGAAGAAAAAGAAGCAGGAGAAGATGAATTTCTGAAAAGAAACTTTTTTGTTAATTAAATATTAATATTCCAAATAATTTTGCTAAAGCGCGACAAGCTTGAAAAATCAACAAAATTTTCGTAAATCTTTCTAATAACACGTATACATATTTTTTTTTATTTTATGAGATAATCGTATTGATCCCCTATTGGGATTTTCAGTCGTGACGTCACAAGGCCAAGATGGCTGGCCTATTCCTGAAAGTATTAAAGCTGTCATATGTAAACACATATAAAGCTTGTGTTTTTCATAAATAATTAATGAAATAACGGTGTTTGTAATAAAAAAAAGTGCGATAGGTGAACACCTAGAAGACAGAGGGGCAAGGTTTTCCCCTAGAGACACAAAAAATCGCGATTCTTGCTGTGCATTTGGCTGCAAAAGCTATGGATTAAAAAATACCTCTGTGCGATTCCACATGTTTCCACTTAAAGGAAAGTTCTATACTGAGAAAAAAGACATGTTTGAAAATATAGAGAAGATTGATGTTCGAAAAGAATGGGAGAGTTTTGAAAATAGCCAAACCAGAATTGATAACCAAAAAGTGGGCAGTGTGTTCTTCGTACTTTGACAGGAGTGACTAATAACGTTTTGCCTGGCAAGTCAATATGATAATAACTGAACAATAACAAGTAAAATATATTCACTAAATGTTAATAAGTAATATTAGTTATAATAAATTTGTATACTAAATGTAGTATGTAAAAACAATTCACCGATTTTTTGAAGGCAAAAATATTTTAAACACTCCTGTTATCAATTGAAGATTAATAATAACAAATAAAATTTTCACCCATCGCACTTTTTTTATCACAAACACCGTTATTTCATTAATTATTTATGAAAAACACAAGCTTTATATGTGTTTACATATGACAGCTCTAATACTTTCAAGAATAGGCCAGCCATCTTGGCCTTGTGACGTCACGACTGAAAATCCCAATAGGGTTACAGAAATTTCCATTTATATAAATTACATTTATTTTATTAAGAATGATTATACAATCATGCGCACAACTGTTTTCCTCGAGTAGAGATAACTGTAAAACGTTCGGAAAATACCAAACATCAAGGGACCTTATCCGAGCAAGAAATTAATCCGTGTCCGAGCCCAACGAAAAAAACCTGTGTGAATATAGGTCGCCAGGGCCAAGCTGTATCTAACAATAAACCGGATTGGGCCGGGTAATTTGCCTTGATATGCAAGGCTCTAGAAATTCCATGAGGCTTTACACCAGGGCATTAACTCTTTCACTACTAAGTGAGAAGTGGCTTGCTGAACGCGTTAATCCTTCTTCAAGTTATAAAAAATGATCGCAATTCTCGTTTACGTGATTTTAATGGCACGTTAACTGGCTTCAAAAAGATATAAAGAAACCTCTCGGAGAACGATTTTCATAATCTATGTTAATGATATTCAGAATATAATTACATATAAAAAATATGTAGGCATTTCCCTGCATCGCTACAAAGAATTTTTTTTTCTTTATCAATTTCTTTATCAATTTTAGTAAATAAATATTGGATATATTACCCACTTTGCATATTATATATACATATATATTCAAAGGTAATCTAAAAATTAATAAAAATATTCTAAATTTAACGCATCGATCGGTATCTATAAGGTTTCTTGTTTCTTTTTAGAAACGTCTGGTTTACGGTGAACAAAGTGTGTCGGTTATTATATATGTAACACGTTATAATATTTTTAATAATATTGGTTTGCATTTTTAGAGATGGCGTCGGCAGCAGCGGAATTAGTAGCGGAGCGAGAGCCGGAGCTGAGGCTCGAAATGACAGACTCGAATAGGACCTTCGTAGGTGCCCAGGGTCTAGTCAGGATGGCCCTGGATCAGTACACGGAAATCCTCACGACAGTTTCCGATCCACGTGTCAGCGACTGGCCACTAATGGACTCGCCTATACCAACAATCCTTATCGTACTTCTTTATCTGTACGGCGTAGTCATATTCGGCCCGCGTATGATGGCCAACAGAAAGCCGTATAAACTCAGAGGAGTCTTGATGACGTACAACGCGTTTCAAGTCGTCTTCTCGCTAGGGATGCTATATGAGGTAAACATTTTCGATAAAAATTTCGAGAAAACAAGATAAACTTTCGATTCATTGTCGATTATAGTTTCGTTTATTTTCTGGAAAAATAAAATGCTCTTCCAAAATATTTTACTAATACCGACGTAATGTATTCGATAAGGAATCTTGTCCGAAATCGTTACATCGCGAAGCAAAAGTATCGTAGACGAGGAGGAGATATAACCGTTAGATAAATAAGTAATACGGAATGATAATTGGGAGAAACAGAAAAGTGGTTGCCCCGATGAAGAAGCGCACGAGCTAGAAATCCTATAATTTACGAAATCATGCAATGCAATCCTTGGGCAGGGAAACGTGTGCTCGCAAGAGAATGCAAGAGCAATGGATAAGGAATTAAGGAGAGAGAGGAAGAGAATGAGAGCTTGTATATATGAAAGAGAAGAAGAGAGAAAGAGAGAGTCTCGATACGACCTTCTGTGTCACCCTTGACTTTCGCGTTTCCTTATAGCCATCATTAGGTTCTCGTTATAGCGTATACATGACGTGCAAAGTTCACGAACGAGCCAACGATCCGCCGGGATCTAAGGACTCGACTCGCGACTGGCGCTTGGAAGCCGGTCAGACAACTTACCCGGCTCGTTATATAGGTCATGATGTAAGTATGCCGCCGGTATGGAACATAAATCGAGATCGAAAATGATCGGATGGCTAATCGGGGGGGAGGACTTACGAACTATCGAAGCGAACAACCACGAATGGTACTCGTTCGCGAGATCGATACGGCTAACAAAGTGTGACGGTGAAAGGAGATATGATGAATCGTGTAATCGTTGACAAAGATCGAGGAAGAGACTTCGACCTAGAACTTCGCCGATTATATCACGCGAGATCAATGCGTTTAGTTATCAAGCTGATATCAAATAAGCGATATAAATTCCCATACCTATGTCTTAATTAAGACATCCTACCTATGTCTTATAATTAAGCTTCGCCGGAGTATTACTTCTACATGGGTAATTAAGCAAATTAAATATTTCTTATCTCATTATCTTGTATCTTATTTCGACACTTGTGCAAAAAATGACAAACACATCGATCTATAATTATAGGGAAATTCATAATCGTAACTTAATAAATAGATTAAAAAATAAATATAAATATCGTGACCGAATAAAATTCTAAATTTTGCACTCGTTTTCAACTAATTCCTACGCAACTGAATTGCAAGAAATAAGATGGAACGGTTTAAAATTCGCTGCCTCGACTATCAACTTTCATATTTTAATATGCATTTGTGTGGAACCAATTGCGTGGAGATTCATATTTTGTTTAATTATTTTCAATCACTTTATATTAAATTTTATTAATTTGTGTCTTAATTAATAATAACCGGTTAGATTCATCCTTTAGTTGCGATTGTTTATTATAATTAATTAATAATTCAGACTCATAGTGAATCATAGATTGAAGATTCTAAATTGATATGTAATGGATGATAGGCGGTGAAATTTAATTATGTACATATTTATTCATCGACAGAATGCCAATGTCTCTATAAAAAATGCGATTATTATAAGAATCAGCTCTATAATCTTTCAGATTATTTCTACAATTTTACAAAAAATATAGAAATTATTATTAACAAAGACTTAAGAATTGAAGATTAGACTAGACTTATTACAGTTATTACTTTTGCTTTGACTAAATCATTCTTCAAAAAATATATATTAATTTAGTGTAAACGACAACAAAACATTGATATAATTCCGATAATATTCAATCAATTAACTATTTAGAAATTATAAAATCATAAAATTGTAATGTCTCAGTTATAGTATTTTTAATTGTTCTTTTCTTTTTAATTGTAAGCCAAATTTTTACTTTGCCGTAAGTCCTATTTAAAATAATAGCACGAGATTAAATGTCACGCGTCGGGATTAATCATAGTTTTGATTTTATTGATTAACTTTTCAACAAAGGACTTACAACATAATTTTAAAGATAGAATCTCCACTTTTCCATCGATAGCCTTGACCTACTGAATACCAAACATACCCAAATTTAGTAGCTATACGTAACAGCTTTATTCTAAATAAGGTTGCCAAAATGTAGCATCTGCTCCGAATATTAATGGCTAATTAGAATATTAAAGAAGCAGCGAATTATATAAGGCCGATTCTCACTATCGGTCAAGTCACGGTCCGGTCACGATCAAAAATCGTTGCTATTAAATTCAACGCAAACTCGAAAAAGCAATTGAATCGTGACTGGACCGTGGACCGTGACTTGACCGATAGTGAGAAGCGACCTTTATTTTTCAATTGCTAATGTTCAATTGTTTTAAGTCTGACACAGTTCCACCTCATTATCGAATTCTTAGCCAAGGAACTATTTACAACAAATTCTTTCTATTTATTCAGATTATTTCTATTTATTCTACTACAATCCTTATTAATATCTCCGCGAACTTCATCAATATAACATTTTTTTCTCTATATATATGCATACTCTGTGCATATTTATGGTTTTACATATTTATTATTGCAATATTAACTTAATTAGTGCAATAATATATGTATATTCTAAAGAAGATTCGGACATTTATATTAAATACATATCAAGATATTATCTAGCATCACTTCTTGAACGTAAAGCAATCTCAAACGAGAGGAAGGAAAAATATGTACAATGATTGCAGCATTTCCCAGTGGCCGATCACTCAATCGTTACTCAACAATCGATCTGTGCACTCGTTTCGTTATTATTAGCGAGACAGCCTGTTTTCGACTTTCCATAAAGTATTCAGTCTCGTTTGCACCACTCCCACGGTGCACGATCGAAAAGACAACGTAAAATTCTGTGCGGAAGGTCAAACAAGAAACGAATTTTCATGCACCATGGAATGGATAATGAACGATTGCATCCGCGCGAAAGTACACTTTGCAGAAGTGACTAACCGCAATAACTGCCGCTTCTATTAGAGAGTCGGTCAGGAGAGCTTTTTATGTACGCAAAATGGCACAGCTTTTCCAAGATAGTGTTCTGCTCGTTCGGTTATCCAATATAGTTTCGATTCGCTTTGAAACATAAAATCGATAGCCCTTCGCTTCATATCGGAGCACACAAAATGCGATCACTAAGATAATGGAAAATCTATCTTAAAAATCCATTTTTTGCTTAATCAAATTCTATTTAGAAGAATGAAAAATTCTAGAAATATGAGAATATCTTAAAAACCATTTTTTATTTTTTTTTTTTCAATTTTTTCGATATTAAATAAAATTATATTTAACTATGTTTGCTTCCAATTGCGTGGAAATTAATTCAAAATCTAGTTAAAAAATCCGAACGCAAAAGAAAAAAAATCAAGATGTTTACGTAAATGATTAAAAGATAAACATTAGTTATCGGGTAGCGCTCACGATTAGGATCACATAATTATGCATACGCGTGTATGCATTCACTCTATTAATTTTCACAGCTCAATTGACATTGACTTTGTCACTCAATCTTAACCCCATTTTCTCACCTTAATTATATATATCACATAGACTTCATATAGATTAATCGGTAATTATAAATTGAAATCGGGTATAAATTTCGCGCAACCTGATTATTATTTACACATTATTTACATAAATATTTTGAGACTTTGTAATCTAATTATACTTGCGGCTATCGACAGGAGATAAAAATACAACCGCGATTTCCGTTTGCGCGGAAAGAAGTGAATGAAATAATTTATATTATATCAAACTGTAGAATTGTTAGATCTAATGATTTCCATCACGACAGCTGCTTACGGTTCGACGTATGCACAGCGTATGTACAACGAAAGAATTAATCATCATCGTGGAAAAGACCCAACATTGAGATGAGTATCTACGTGTTATTTTTTTATTAAGATTGGATTGTGTTAAATGGAACGTGGCCTCAAAACCTACAGTTTCTCCTGAAACAGAATTTATACTTGCTGTCGCACTTGCTGTATGAAAATTGGTAATATGTGTAACACACAGTCTTCGTAAGGTGGACTTTCCGAACGACTTATACCGAATCGAGGACATAAACATACCCATAAACAATGAAAGGATGATATAAAATTTATCGAAGACGCCAATGATAATTACAGAACAGCGATCGGATATAATAAAAAAAATATATAAAATATATAAAGTACATCTCTCTATGAAGATTATCTAAATTGTACTATTCCTCTTCCGCTATAATTTTGTAATTTATGTTTTACTTTCATCATCCTTCGCACCGACAGAGAAAACACAGTTACCATTTTTCACGACGTGGCAAAATAAATATTTGTTCAAACTGATTTATTATATTACGTCAGCCTACATTACGGTCTGGCTTTAAAGAGTTTATAAACTTCCTTGTCAATGTCGAATTAAACGATTTGTGGTAATCGATTTTTCTTAACGAGGCTCGCCCAAGGAACTAAATTGCTCCGTCGGAGCTAATTGATATAACTAACCGGGTGTTTCCCATTCTTTTGCAGCACTTAATGTCCGGATGGCTATTGGACTACAGCTATAAATGTCAACCGGTCGATTACTCCCACAATCCATCCGCTCTGAGGATGGCGAACCTCTGCTGGTGGTACTTCATCAGCAAATTCACGGAATTCGCTGACACGGTACGGTTAACTTCCATAAATTCGCATACGTAATACCAGCCGGCGATATAGTCACGTGGATGCAAAAAGTATGCGAATCGATCAATTTCAAGAATAGATTTCTTTAAGTTTAAAATAGTAACACACAAAGAGAAAACATATACATGACATAAATTAAATTATAAAAATTACAATTACATATTAAATCCACGCGTGTAGATGGAAACGAATGGAATATAATGACGGAATAAAAGCGTCCTTCGATTCTTTCTATGAAATTGTGTCAGAACAGCAAAGCATAAAATAAGATTATGCCATCGAGATGTGGAATCTCTATAGAACGCATATTAATAAAATTTTTTTCAGTATCGAGGCTCGTGGAACTTTCCCTCACGTTCCATAAAAAAACCAAAAAACAAATAATCATCTGCGTAATGACATTCAGACTCTTTTTATCCGCGACCTTTTTTCCAAAGTAAAAACGAGATTTACTTATAAATGTCCACCTGTGAGGTTCGGAAACGGAGCGGAATGTCATCGATACACCATTTATCTTTATGCAAAGTAACCGAAACCAGTTCCAGCCCCGCGAGATATAAAAATCTGGACCAAATCTAATTAAAATAAAAGAGCGATAAATGTTCTATTATCCGCTTGCGCTTTCAATTCTTAATTCGGCGCGCAAAGTTATTTTTCTCTCGAAAATTGCGCGCAGTCAACCAAGAAAAACCGTATCGCATATTTCTTGTTTGTCGTATTACTATGATCCGGTGAATGCTCTGCATTTTCGATGAATGTATATACGCATAGTAAACAGACCGAAAGGTAGAGAGAGAGAGAGAAAGAGAGAGATGGAAGTGGGAAAAACTATTCCCCGCTAGCTATTCCGCGAGAATCGCATAATTATGTACGGAACACTCGTATATCCCTTCTCACGACGCAATAACCCTTAAGCAATCATTTCCATTAGCGCGAGTGAGCAGGAACGGCGCCGAATCGCCGTATCGTGCACGCAATCACACCGGCGGATTAAAGGAGCAGATAAGATTTAATCGATCGCCACTCGTTTGTTAGATATTCTGGCCGAATAAAATCGACAATCCGCAAAGCGGGTGTTTAAAGCTAGGCGAGCAAGGCAAAGGAGTAGAGAGACAGAGAGGAAAAGCGCTTAAGCAGCACTTTCGACAGCGCGTGTGCGAAATTTCAACCGAACGTAGGAATCATCGCGAAACGGACTTTTTCATCATTCCATTGCTTAATTTTGACAGCGGTATATGTTGCCGCTATCGCGTTCTATCGTGCCTGGATGACGAAAATCATCGCGCTTCGTTAATAAACATAGATATTTTCCAGGAGATACAGCTCGGGAGCCTCGCATTGCTGGCAATTAACACGACAGTGGAATATCGCTCGCTCCTCTTTTTCAATTTAAAGAGAGAACATTAAATTAAGTCGATAAAATTCTCTATTATTTCTTTTTTTAAAGCTTAATTTAAGGATAAGTAGATTGAAACGAATAGATAAATTATTTAAAATCTTATGAAATAAGATAAGTTATTTTTAATTTATTTATTTAAATTAGGTTAAATAAATTTATATACGATTTATCACTAATAAAAATAACGAATTTTAAATAACAAGGTTCGGATTCTTGGCGTCTCGATCGCTTCCTTAATAAAAAAAAAGTGCTTCTGCTTTCCTAATTCAAATTTCTAATTCCGGAACACGTGCCTTTATAAATTAATTTATTTTCAATTTATTTAATGTGGGTCACGACAGGTGAAGCGGACGCGGCCCTAAACCCCATAGGTCAATGAATCCTAAATCCAAGCTAAGTGACAGGAAATTACGAGAGCTCGTGAAATTTCGTAACAACGTTACTCATCGAAATTTCAGGTATTCTTCGTGTTGCGCAAGAAAGACAGTCAGGTGACATTCCTGCATTTATACCACCATTCTCTAACACCCCTCGAGACGTGGATCTGCGTGAAGTTTATCGCGGGCGGCCATGGCACCCTGGGCAATCTTATAAACAACGCGGTGCACGTGGTCATGTACGCGTATTACATGTTAGCGGCCATGGGCCCAGAATTTCAGAAGTATTTATGGTGGAAGAAGCATCTAACTACTGTACAACTGGTGAGTAGCCAATCGAGTCGCATCTCTTTTTAAACTAGATAAGATTCATTCATACATTATTTCAAGAATTTGAATTAGACGACTTGATTAGAAAGGGACTAAGAAGAACCAGAGTTTAAACAAACGACAATCGCAATTTTTAAACGGTTACGTTTAAATAAAATCCAAAAAAGTATTCTTTTTGGACTAATACGAATCTCTTATACGTCGTTTCAAGAGTTTGAATTAAAAATAAGAGGAATTAAAAAAAAAGTTAAAATAAACAATAAACAAATGACAATACATGAAATTTTTAGATGCGTTTAGATCAAATCTAGAAAAATATAATAGAAGTACCGGAATCTTTTCTTATACGTAATTACTTATACAATTTTAAATACGATTTAACGCGGAAAACCATTGAGATAAAAGTCTGCTCCGAATTGTATAGATCAACTTAAGACGGATTATACGTTTGACGTGAAGGAATCTGGAAAAAATTACTATCTTGTAGAAAAGGAATTCTTTCCTCGTTACGCAGCGTATAAATTTAAGCCGATGTTTGCCGGCTCGTACACACTTCGGTTGTACGCAATAATGCCGGACACAAAACTCCGGGCGGATAGAAGCGGAAAAATGCAACTCGTGACCCAATGTGCCGAATCGCAGCAGGCGTGCGCTATAGTGGCGCGCGAGCGATTTTTTTTTGTTCCGCGCGCGGATCAAAACCGATTCGTGATACCTTCTTCTTGCACAACGCGCCGGGTTTCGCGCCGCGACCGATAATAACCCGCGTCGTTGAAAGTGAATGGACAGACAGACACTACTGACCCACTGAGTAAGCTTTAAAGATTTAAAGGGTGCACATCGGCAATACGTGATATATGCTAATTATCCGTCGAGACGTGTTAGTGGTGTTTGCTCTCCTCCTACAAATCTATACTTTCCGACGCAATGTATGCCTTCGTTCCAACAACAAGCTCTTCAGATGCGAATCAAGTAGTACTAATCGAGTACTAATTTTACGATGACGCAAATGACTTTATATCCGTATTTCGGGAACGGTATTATTAAAGATAGCAAGATAGATAACAGTATTATTGAAGATAGCGAGATAGATATTAAAAAAGTAAGATGGAAAATTTCAATAATTAAAAATAGATCCTCGCTCGTCGCACGAAAGTCTACGGAAAGCGTAATTTATTGCCGGTTTTTCTTGCGTGCCACTTTACAGGCTGAGAGCAGTTTGAGATCCAAAACGGATCTCGCTGCGGGTTTCTCGCAGCGATGACCATAACGACTCAAAATTAATCACTCGCTTTAAATTAATAGGGAACACTGCAGTGATTGCTGCCTCGAACCTTCGTAATCAATGAAAATAGTGTATGCACAAAACTTGTAACGAAATACGTTGCGTACGCTTGAAACGAATTGCGCGAGGATAATACGTTTCACATTTATAGCTTCTAAATGTTGTTTACTCCTGAGTAGAAAATATTACATCCTGATGTGTGCGTGGAAAAGAAGTAAGATTATCAAAATTATTTCTTTTTATTCCGCATTATATTAAAATACATAAATAATTTTTTACTGTGTCAATTACGCCGTTTAAAATGTTTAAGAAAATATTTTCTTTTAAATCTCTGCATTTATTTAAATAGATATTTAAAGTTTATAGAGAAGATTTCTTTTAAAATTCAAAGTTTACGTATTATAATATATACATTTTCTAGCTAAAACTTATTTTCTCTAATTAAATATAACATATTATCCAATTAATAGAACTTATCATCGGACGAAATATTTCGCAAAATGTAAGCTCGAAGGCTAGTATAAGGTAAATATACCAATGCCTGGACATGTACCTATGTCTGGACATTTTTATCATTTTAGTCCTTAAATAAGTTATAATGCGAATTAAAATTAAAGAATCAAAGATAAAAATATTTTTTTCTGTATTATAATTTTATCTTCGATTTTAATTGGCGTTACATTTATTTAAAAACTAAAATGATAAAGGTGTCCAGACATAGGTCTTAAGTGTCCCTGCATTGGTATATATTTACCTTACGCACATAAATGAATTAAAGACCAACTAAAGTTAGGCAGATAACAGTAGAAAATATTTCGCAAGCCATCCTCGCGTTGCGAGAACGTCGAAAAAAATCGTGGCGGAGCTCGTTCTTGTTACCGGCTCAATACGCGGAGTATCATATTAATCGGGGTACCGACTACCGACTAAAATCGACTTCGCCGCCGCTGAAAAGAGGGCACGCTCGAAAAACCGGCGCGGCGCGGCGGCCGCGGCGGACCAGCGGCGGCGACGGTCGGCCCGGATACGCGAATTGCGCGAACGAACTCGCGATCGCTCACGGATTCTGGGCCATTGGCCATTGGTGTTCGTTAGATCGGTCAATCCTGGTCTCTATACCTAGGCAAAATTTCACGCCATGCGCACGTAGGTAGGGGTGAGGGAAAGTGAAAAGTACAACGCGCGTTGGGCAATTCGAGTCGAGCTAGACCTCGCTTTAGCCGGCCGCCGAACTCGGCCAACCGCGTTGGCAGTGGCGCAACAATTTGGCATTCCAATATGCCGTACGGCACCTGTATACCACCACCATCACCACCACCAACACCACCATCATCATCATCATCATCACCGCGACCCGCCGTCGTCGTCCTCGTCCTCGCCACCACTGCCGCCGCGACCGTCGCCACCACCGCCGCGCCATCCTCGTCGCCGTCCTCGTCGCCGTCGTCACCATCGTCGTCGCTGCAACCGGCGTCGCGAGCTACCACGAACCGGCCACATACCTACGAAGCCTCACCTATATGCCTCCAACCTATCCCAGTTTATCTCGCAAGAGACCATCGATTCGCTACATGCCGGCGCGCACATGTCCGGCCGAGATACAGGTGTACCAGTGGACTCGCTTTGTGTCCGCTCGTGACGTATGACGCATTCCTTCGAGGGATTCCGTCGCGAGAGATCGACGAGAACGCATAGGTACCATAGGGATACGAGAGGCATTCAGGAAAAAAAAGTTTCTTCGATGACGAAACCGCGCCTCGAATCGTATGGGAGATTTGTAGATACGCGGTCATTTAATCTTTAATCTTTCAACGTATCGCGGTTGCTACATCGATTACTGCACGCGCGCGAAGGATTTAAAAGAGATATCTGATTGTTTAAATGGGCGGTGATCGAAAATTCATAGTCTTTGCGTCGAAATTTAATTTTGCGGAACGAAATAAAACGAAAGGTTCGAAGAGTTCAGGGAACACGATAGTCCGATAACTTTTCAATAGAATCGATCGATATAGCCAGCACTTTTGTACTTAAAACTTTTAAAGTAATCAATTTGTTTCGCGAAAGGATGACGATTGAATTACATTGACAAAAAATATTTTTAGGGCTTACTTGGCGAATCAAAATGCCAAGATGTTTGGCATTTAAATAGGTGGAAGTTTAAGAAAAATAAAATTCCAATAAACTATCCAGTTCGGGAAATTCCACATACTGCAACTACGTCAATCACAAAATTATGCGTCAATCATGATATACTGTACAAGTTGTAGAAAATGATACGAGCAACATCAATCAAATGATTTCACGGGTTAATTAAGTTACTAGCTAACTGAGATTATTACGGCAAAAAATATTTCTTTCTCGATTTCTTCGATAAATTTAGATAATAATGAGATCTATGACATTTAAAAGTAAACACAAAGTAAAAGGCTTTAGCAAATTATCGAATTTGAAAAATTTCTAATCCTATAAATCTCGTGTATATATCTGTGTAATAGACACGCGAATGTCAGATTAGCACGATGTGAAAATAATTTTATTCGCTTGCTCGTAAATCTGACAACACATCACCGCGTTTTTATTTTATTTATTCTACTAAATCCATTTTAACTTAATTAACAATATTTATTTTTAAAAATTGTAAGCCAAATCAGAAATGTTAAGAATTGCATAAAATTTAAAACATGAGCTTCTTTAGAAATAATATCAGCATGTGAATTTTTTTAAATTTTTTTCACCGGTTAATTCTTAATAACATTTATAACAAGGTTCAAGATCTTTATGTCACTTATGTCAATTTTTGTGTAAATTTTAATTGCACAAAAATCATGTAATCATATTTCTCAAATCTTTGAGAATATTTTTAATATGTTATTCTTTATACACTGTTGGAAAATTTGTGTTAAATATATCATAAATCACATGTCCAAAACGGTCCACTCAAATTTTTGTGTTAATTTAACATAATATGGATGTGTTAAGTGGTAACACTGATATTATGCTAAAATATTTCAACAGAAAGGAAATGTAATTCTGATCGTAATTTGAAGTTAATTATGCGTACAATTAACACAACTTTTATGTTGAAGTTGAGATTGTAAGTTAAAATCAACACTCTATTTCTGTAAATTTTTATTCCTACTTTTTTTATAGAGTAAAATCAACATTCTTTTTCTGTAAATTTTAACACATTTAATAAATACGTTCAAATTGTGTTACTTTAACGTATTTTTTAAGTTATTTTAATTATTTTACATTTTAAATTTGTAAAATTCAATCAACATAGCAGGCATATGTTAAATCAACACATGTATGTGTTGATTATTTAACACAAAAATTTTTACCAGCAGATTTTTTCACAAAAGTACAAAAATTTTCCAACAGTGTATAAGCATAAATTTATTCAATTCTCAACATTTTTAATAGTCATTTTTGTCGATAAATGATATGTAGTAGAGAGTCTCTCATTAGAATCCAAAATCTTGAACTTTTGTTATAAATGTTCTTAAGAACTAATCAGTGAAAAAAATCTAAAAAAATTCACATGCTGACATTATTTATAAAAGAACTTATGTTATAAATTTCATGCAACAGTTCTGATTTTCCTTACAACTTCCTTAACAATATCTTTGAGACACTTAGAATAATCTCTCAGAGACAGTGTTGTTTATTCGTGGAAAACAACATTCGCTCACAAATCCCGTTTCATGTGCCGCGAAACAGGATTGAGGTGTGGGATTAGACACGATGCTGAAAGAATCAATGACAAAGTAGCGCGTAGCGCGAGTTTTTGCCAACAAATTCACGGCGAATTTAGCTATCCGAACGCCGGAAACTCGGCCATCGGCACGCCTCTATCCGTACTTTCTATAAGTCGGTCAACGATGTTTGACATTTATGCGTGACGACTCACCCCAATGAATAAGAATCTCTTTTCTTTCGCCGCCTATTGTACCGATCTCCAAAGACAATTCAGACGTGAGAAAATACCAGTTGTAGTAAGTAAATCTTACACAAAAGTTGTACCGAGGAACAGCGCTCGCGCGCTACCAATATTGTCTCATTCACGGACTGGCCTCTCGATCGTTAAGAGAGAACGATATGCGCTGGGTATATTAGATATACGGACAGTTATTGCTACATACTGCATTGCGTTCTTTCTTCGAATCGCTTAATGAATTCGGTTGCAATACAGAGTTTATCGAGTCAACCGAGTAATACGCAACGCACGGCTGTGCAGAAGTCGAGAAAAACATAATGCGCGTGGATGTAAAATACAACCAGATCAGCGCCGTTAAGCTTTTATTTAAAAAAATTATTAAATTAATTAATATTTTTGTAATTACAAAATTACAAAATTTTAATAATTAATTTCGTACTTAGTAAATAAAATGTCGTATAAATTACAAAATTTATAAGAATTATATCATGTCAAATTTTGATATATAAATTATAAAGATTTATACGTTTGAATAGTCCTAAAGTGTCGTGTTTCCAGATTTAATATTTTTTTTTCTTTTTCGCTATCGATATAGCTTTACTCACCTTATAGATTCTAATGTCCGACTGTATTGCTAAATTGTGCTGAATTGTTGAATCGATTTTGCAGGTGCAGTTTTTCCTGGTGTTCGTGCATAGCGCGCAGGCCCTCATCTTCGATTGCGGCTACCCGAAACTGGTCGCGGCCCTCCTTCTACTTCACTCGACGATTTTCTTCGTGCTCTTCTCCGACTTTTACAGGTCCGCTTACCGCAGAGGAAAGTCCGCGAAGGAACTCAAGGCTGAATAGTATATACACATACGAAAGGGAAAATCTTCGTTCCAGCGACGAACGAGACACGCAATACACACGTACACACATATCGCGTCGAAATGTGGGCTCCTTTCTACACCGGTGAACTTTTACGCTCGTTAATGTATCGATAGATGAGGGACTCATTGAGCAGCTCATATATTCGAAAATGTCAATTGTTGGCAAAGCGCGAGAGGAATAAATATCTAAAATACGCGCGTTCTAGAAAATATTGAAATTTCTTATCTACTCTGCGAACGACGGAATTATCAAAATGTTAACAAAAAAAAGCGAACTGTGGCGCCGAGCAAAAACTGCGTTGACAACGCTTTATAATTTTTGTACAATATAAATAACAATTATAAAGAATTGCAAGTAGCGTAGGAGGAAAACTGATGAATGAAAAAGCAGGGTCAGTCGGTTAACGGGTTAATGCTGCTATCAGTTTGGCAAGGCGATACAACGAAAAGTCTGCGATGTGAACACAGGAAGGACTATCCATTAGAAATTCCTTCAGGCAGCGATCAAATGTGATTGTTTGGTCGCTTTTGCAGCGATATAAATTGTACTGACTCTCGATACATAAACGCGTTGAAACGTCTTCCCGATAGATAATCGAGGTCAGATATTTCACTGGTGCGGGGCGTGGAGATTGCTTCCGTAAGGAAGATGATTCTTATTCGTTATACTCTCCCCGGACGTGTATTATCCGCAGGACATCTCGGGTCTCGCGCGCAACTTGGATTAACTTCAATATTATATAGCCTTAAATGTTGCTTCTATTATATTTTAATCGGCTTCCATCGCTCAATTAACTCGCTAAAGGAAGTTAAGGAACGCCATGAGGATTAAGTTAAATAAAATAAATGGTAAATGTAATTTTCTTTTTTTTGAGGATATAAAGCCTGGAATTTTGAGAGATTGCGATAAGCGAGGAGGAACGCAAAGACAAAACAAAGCAATAATATAATATATGATTTAAAAATTACATGGTTGCAGTTATAAAGATATTCTGTTGTATTGGACTAATTGATCCTGAAAATCACGCAATCGTATTCAATATTAGTAATTTTCAGAATTAACGTGAGGCATTGAAATAAAAATTTGAAGCATGAAATTGTTTCTTATAATTTCTAAATAATTCTGGAGAGCTAGTTAATTGGTATACAACACGAAAAATATATATATCCGATAAGCTTATCGTTGCATTCTAATTAAAGTAATCGAGAAGTATTGTCGCAGCGCTTTTCGATTCGAGAAACGGAGCAATCGGGAAACATATGTATATGCTCGTCGATGCTGAAGGAGGCTCTCGGATATACCGCAGTGCGGTATGGATCACGACAGGCTGCTATCAATAAATTTATATCGAGCAATAGCTAGAAATGTGCTAACAAATTCACATATCCATATCAGCGATACATTCGTGACACAAAATCCCGTCTTCCCGAAAAACTCTGGCGACTTACTGGCAAGTAACTACGAATAAATGAGACTTACAATTCGTCGAAATCGTGCACTAATACATCATATGGAGAGAATCTTAAATTATTTTATATTAATATATCATATTTTATTGCTTCGATTCGTCTTATCAAACTCACCATTCTGTGAGGCACAGAGAGGCGGTATATATGTATAATGTATATGTATATGGAAGTATATTTATTGTTTGACTTTTAACGGAGAGAGGGAGAGGGAGAATTATCCCGCGAGACCACGCTGATGTTTCACAACTTATTCTACTTCCACGGGATTAACATAGCGAGACGCGAGATGAGACGAATATGTCGCAAAGAGGCGATAGAACCGGCGCGGACGCACGGTCCGACGCCGTCGGAGAGGACCCGCGGTGTTGCACGTCCGCGCGGCGCTTCCCGTTTTATCGATTCCCTCGACGAAGCTCTGCCCCTGCGCAGCCACGAGGAGCGGCACGAGGCGATACCGCGCGAACGCCGCGAACAATCGCCGGATTACGGCCGAGGGGGTGTTTGCGACAATTCTCGTGGTTTAACACAGTTGTACGATAGGGTGATAAGTTATTAAGTCTCTCGACGCGAGACAATAATCTTAGGGTTACGGCTCTCGCGTACGCCGGTCGCGCATGTGCACCGTCTTGTACATATATTGTATCTCCCATTTTGTAACGATGAATAAAATATTAATTAAAAGATATAAACGTGAATTATTTTCAATCTGCACCTGTAAATTAATTATCTGATCGACGTACGAAAAAGAAATTGATATCGAAGTGGACACGAAAATTATCCCGTATGCGAAGCTTTTGTTTCCAAAATTAAATCTTCCATATTGGTAAATAAATTATTAAAGCTGTATTTTAAATATCTCTCTCATATTTTCTAAACAGAATCTGAAATAATTACTTAACGTGAATTTCATATCGATCTAATGCAAATTGTTGCAAGGATTATTATTGCGTTTGTCTATGATTTTATGAAATAGAAAATTTATTGTTAAATACATTTTATTGATATAGCTTATGTACAGTAGCGAGAAACAATTCCACTTTTGTATATGTGCAGCCTAAGTTACCGACGACGATGAACAAAATTTATCGAAACTTTCTGGGACTTTCACGCTGTTGCTGCCTGCTCACTCTTCTGGCGTATCCTCTTTTCTCTCTCGAGGAGACGACGTTCCCTTTCGTATTCCTTCAATCTCAGAGTGTAACTGTAACAGATATAATATTTCTTAGCAATGTACCTTGTGAAAATTCGCGTACAACGATACAGATATTTCAAACAACATAGGATACTTACTCTTCAACGTGGCACTCGTTATACTGATGTCTTTCATGCGCGCACTTTAACATGAAAGGATAATGACGCCTCTTACACTCGTGTAACGCCAAATACATGTGGGCGCAGTAATCGCGTCTGTCCTGAGGGATTTTCAAAGCCATCATGTCTTCCTCCGACAACTTCATCTCTGTAAATTCAGCAGATATTCCTGGTGTCTGACTAAACGTTTAGAGTTTGAATCATAAACACTGTTGCTATCCATTTCTCGAATATTAATAAACAACATAGACATTTGAAATATGATAAACCCTAATTTTCCAAATTATGGCTCAATGATAATACAACAAAACATCGCACTATAAATCAGTCGAGTAGAGTACAGAGTAGAGCAATTATCCGTTAAATTAATCAAACGTAATTAGCCATATAAAAAGTAACAACCTGCCGACATGATATCTGACAGCAGATTTTGTGCTCAATTTTCGCAATCAATCTATACCATCATATTCTACTACCAAATTCTGTTATGTTCCTGCTGGCATTCTGCCAACAAAATTTGTAGCAAACACTTAGCAACAAATACTCCGTTTCCATTAGATTTGACTGTCTTAATAATAGAGGTAAATGTGTGAAGCAGATTACAACACATGTAATTAAGTAACCAGTAAAATCGTCAACTCCGTAATTATATATTATTCGGTCTCGGACAGAAAGATCCGTCGAGATCAGGTGACAATCGACATAGTGAAACTCCGGCGATGCAAATGTTCCGGACGATCAGTCACAAACGTGTAGTAGGTACACATTCGATTGATAACAAGATACTGCGTGGTGAAAACGAAAATGAGAGGTTAGATTCGAATATACTTGCCTCTAGGTTTTCGACCATTCGGAAATCCGAACATCGGATCGAACGTCGATTTACCGTCGGGCGTGGGCATCGTGTCAGGATGCGTTATGTAAAGAGCGATCCAATTACCCATTATTTTCCTCAGGTTGTATCCAGCGGGGCGAGCAACTGCGAGAAAACCGTGAGCGCACCGTCGTGTCGCGCTGACATCTACCCATCTACTGATCGGTGATCAGCTTATGTAATGTGTACCACCACACGCACAGAGCCGAAGCGTATAGACTACTTTGAGCAATTATTTATTACATAAATTATTTAATCGCAAATATTTGGAAATTGTACGTCCGCAAGTTGACTTTCTCAAAATCATAAGCCATTAAATTAGATTTCTCACAAGATTTGTGAGAGGTCTTCTAAATTAGTGGTTTATAATTTTGAGACATCTCAAAGATTGCTCTACCATTTTTTGCAAGCTGAACATTACGAATAAAGATATATTTATACGTTTTATATTTATCCAATTTATTACGTGGCATAGAGCCTTCATTTTTCAATCGGCGAACTTATGGCACATGTAGAATATGCATATACACGAGGGAAGATTCAGTGACAACACAAGATAAGTCGCTTGAAGAAACTCTTTATTGACTTTGCTGAAATAAACATATTGGTATATTAAAATAGAGCGTAGTGTAACGAGGAGTAATTATAAAAATCGCTTCCAGGCTAGTCTCCATACTTTATTTGTACAAAAATGCAATATTTGCCGTTAACTCTAAAGATAGTAGTAGATCCGTGTAGTATACATTTCTTATCAGCATACGTGTGCTGTTATGTCACGCCCTTACTCCGTCAAGCTGCATACTTACAATAGGAAATTGGTTTTGGACTTGAATCATAATTTAATCGTCATCCTCTTCCATAGGTTCCGCAGCTCCACTACCTGGAATATAAAATACAAATGTTGAATAATAGAATCCATACCGACAGTTCTCGTTTTTAGGTTTGCCAGCGCATCTGACATGTTTAAGAAATATTGTATACATACACGCAATATATAGAAAGCATGTAAGCTCACGTACCATTTTGCAATCGTTCCTCGCCAGGTATATGACCAGCCTGCAACAATTTGCTGAGCCTCTGTACCTCCTCCAGAGATGACGCGTTCGTAATGGCCTCTCGAATTTTGTTACGTTCCTCGGGAGTGGTCAAAGGCTTATCCACCGATGTACCCGCCGTTTGTGCCTTCACCTTTTTAGCTATCTCGCGTGCCATCTCCTTGCCACGCTTGCTCCTAAAGTACTCCGTCGCCGACTCGCGTTCAGCCTGCTTGATTTTCCGAAAATCGAGCAGTCTAAGTTGAGGAAATCTATAAACGACGTACTGTCTGTACTGTGGCTTAGCGGACACCGGGTTCTGAAGCAGGCACAAGTTCGTAAGGTTCTTCAGCGGTATCAGAGGCTCCAGGTCGCCCAGTTCTTGTATCATATTGCCGGTCAACATCAGGGTTTGCAGGTTCGGTATACAATGTTCCAGGCCTTCGCCAATTCTGACGATGCGATTGTTATTGAAAAACAGAGTCTTTATCCTTTTCAGAAGCGGAAAACCGTCCAGCTTACGTATGTCGTTATCGGAAAAATCTATCGTGTCAAATTGATCCTGCGTAAAAAGTAATGTAACATAACTGTAGGCTTTTGTCTATAGACACTGAGTATAAATACAGGTTTGTTGTGCCTCCTGACGAAGCCGTGTACCTACCAAGGTCGCGCCCAGATTCTCGATGGTGGGTATCTTGTATCCTGCAACATACCAGCGAAACGAGAATAATAAAACGAACGTAAAATGAACAATAAAGCAATTTCAGGCGCGATTCCTCCACAAACCTCGGAGATCTAATTCGCGATCCCGCACAGGATTTATGTACTGCATCGACTGCTCTATAAGTTCCGGCGTCAGTTTCACCATCGTGAGCGAATTATCGATCGAATCTTTACCGCTTTTACAACGATCTTTCTTCAAGTAGCTTGAACAATACAACCGGACGCATCACATACAAGCGCTCGCCGCTCAACGGAAAACCCGGAAAACAGACAACGAGACGAAATCGAGGTTAAAGCGCCGACAGAGGTAACTGGCGACGCCAACACCAGTGACCAGCGACGAAACCACGTGAAACATTTATCGATATTAGGTACGGCAATAATTCTCCTTATCTGTTGAACATAAGCATGAATAAAATTTTTCTTCGCGGGAAAAAAACCAGGAAAACTGAACTGGTTGTCGCCACAGTTATTTTGCAAACTAATTCACTGATTTTAGTAAAATTTTAATAAAATCAGTGAATTAAAATTGTTATATCTCAGCAACCGTTTATTTTGTACAAACTATTTTGTAGCACATCAGGAAGACTAAAAGAACATTCTCACAAATTTTTATCCACTTGGTAGCGCTTTGAAATACCTCCCATACATCCTTAAAAAGTGGTTTGCAAACTGAGAAAGACAATGATTCTTTTATTAATGAGATTGATGAGGATGAAATTGAGGAGGATAACGATAACGATGATGATAGCATTAATGAGAAATGTGTACTTCAGAATTTGCGTACTCTCTTTAAAAAATTAAAGTATTCAGAACAATTGCGAAATAAATGCTCAATGCTCAATATGCTTGCTGCGAGACAACAAATGTCAATAACCTATGGCACCGATTTTAGATGTGTCAACGAGGTGGAACTCAACTTTCGAAATGATAAAATCAGCAGTAAAAATGAAACAAGCTATTAATCTACTTTGCGAAAATAATGCACATATTCAACATCTTTCTATTACAGAAAATGATTGGCAGATATTATGTGCAGTTTTTAAACACCTTCGTATATTTAAACAAAATTGTCTGACGTTCTTATTGTTAGTGGTGAAATTAAAGTATGTGACACTATCACTAGCTGTGCTGACATTTAATCTTTTACTTGACAAAATTGAACAAATCATTGGAGACATGAATCAAAAACATGATCAATCAGACATAGAATATATAATATCCAAACAGCACTTGTTGCTGCTCGCGATAAGCTTGTTAAACATTATCGAAAAATGAATTACATTTACTGTGCAGTATTAATTTTAGATCCGAGGCATAAAGTAGAAACATTTAAGTACACCGATTGGGGAAGAGAAATGGAACAAATGTCATTGAAAACATTTGAAAATATTTACAAAGCGAGCACTACTACTACCCAGAAATTAATATACTTAACTTATCGCAGGATGAAGAAAAGAGTAACACATCTGATGACGATGATTGTATTAATGTAAATAGATTATTTAAAAAAGGACTAGCATTAATCTTACAAGAAATACTGCATATCGTAATAATCTTTGGAAGCAAGAAATAAATCATTATTTATCTGCTGAACGAGCTGATGCAAAGGAAGATATTCTACAGTGGTGGCATCAACATGAAAAAGTATATCCGACACTGTCTCGAATGGCTAGGGATTTCTTAGCAACACCCGCTACATATGTTCCTGCCGAACGATTATTTTCAAGAGCCTCTCTTATTATCCGTAAAAACCGTAACAAACTCACAAAAGAATCCGCCAAATGGTTGTTATGTTTAAACTCATGGATAACATGAGATTTAGCAAATTATATACATAATTCCATGGAATAATTTCAAAACAGTAGGTATAATATGTTCTACAATAAATATTACTTTCATAATTATTTGTTTCATAATTAATTTTCTTAATTTCTAAACTGTTTTTTAATTAATTTTTGTCTTAAAATTTAATATCGAGAATAGTATTTATCTCCTTTTTCCGAGAAGAGACGAGAACGAGACGAGACGAGAAATTCTAAGACGAGATTCGAGATTCCCGTATCAAAATGCATCACTATATAAATGTATATATAAAATTTATGCGCGCCTGTATGCATATGCATTAATGTTGCTACATTGTACGGAATAAAATTATTCACGCGACTATATATATATATATATATATATATATATATATATAATCCTTGACATTTGTCGAATTGTCAAAATATCTACGGCGATACTGGCACGACAGAAAATAAGCATTATACTTCGTAGACGCGGAAACGCCATGCGGCAGAGTGCATTGACCAATCACAAATTTTGATTTGGCCGCAGGCGACTTGCGGCAGCCTTCTGATTGGTCAACGCACTCTACCGCACGGCGTTTCTGCGTCTATGGAGTCTTATTAGCATATTACAATATAATATGAATCCTTCTTCTGGATCAACTTGTGGCAAACGTAGAATTTTTTCTCCGTCTACTTTGGAAAAAACAAGGCGACCAAAACGTCAATAACTCGATTAGTGATTGCGCAATGATTCTCACATAATGATTTGATATTATACACAATATCCTGTAATACGTATGTTCTGCCGTAAAGGTATAATGATTCTCTTATTTAAAAAGATATAAGAATAAGATATTTATAAAAAAATCGTACGCTGCATTTGTATTATTTTTTTACTTTGCACAATAATTTGAAAAAAAATCTATAAGTGCAACACATGTATTCTGCCTGCTGCCATACAATATAGTGACTTTTTTATCCGGAAGGATAAGAAAGTGTAACAAAATTCTTACGCTACATATTTTACATATTTGTATTATTTTTTTTACTTATTTGCATGATGTACAGGATGTCCAATAATAATCGCCGAACCTCTCGTATGCAAGTAGAGTGAGTTAAACCGAGTAAAGAAGTCTTCTACCATTTTATACGAAATTCGCGATACTTGGGAATCGTCTCGACTTCTCGCCGCGCGCTTCTACTCGAGTAGATTGGCCAGTCGGTCTTTTTCAATTGATTTCTCAGTAGGTATTGGGAATTTCGCAAAATGATACAAGACTTTTCTACTCAGTTTAACTCACTCTATACTTGCATATACATCGGCGATTATTACCGAATACCCTGTATATTAAAAAAAAAAAAGATAGCAGTGGATCTATTCTGTAATTCTTAAAGACAGTTTCGTTATCGTTATATTGTCTCTCATTGCGCATCTTTTTTACCATATATAATATCTGCGCCCAAATATAACGATAACGAAACTGTCGTTAAGAGCTACAGAATAGGCCCACTTGGGTAACAAGTCCGCTGCATAATTTTGTTTTTACGATCTTATTCGTAGTATAATTCAACTTCAACTTCAAATTTCTCGTTGGTTCTGCAAATGATATTGTACCTATTTAATCTGTGAGAGAGAAATCTCTTGAATTATTTTACAAAGATTGCGTAACTATTAAATGCGAGCGGCGATAAATAAAATCCGGTTCTCGATTAAGCGATTTAGTAAACGAGAATAAGCCTAGTATTAAGCGTTATAAATATTTTGCGGTCGCTACCTGAAGAAACACTTTTCTCGATGTCAGTATCAACGGATATCAACGGAGGCTCGGTGATAAAATAATTAGTAATAATTGAAGAACGTTTTTCTAACCCTTAGCTGGCACTGTGGGGTATTAAACGCCCCAGCGCCTAGTTCAGCTCTAATTTAAGCCCCCTTATAGTACGAAAATGGTACTAAAAAATGGAAGAGTTAAGATATAGATATTAGAGTTAAAATATAAGAATTTGAATTTTTGAGTAAAAACAATCATTTTTTCGTTTTCTTTTACGTTCTCCAATTTTTTTCATACTTAATATTACATTTTATCAAAATAACCTATGACATTTGTTAAAACAACACTCGAAGACTATCTTGAAAATTTTTTTAAGTAAAAAAAATCAATAGCTTCCTCGCAACAAGCATTTTAGTGGTGGGGTCTGAAACGGCCCGAGTGGCCAGCTAAGGGTTAAAAGTGTCACATCAGTCAAGAAGATCATATGGATAATCTCGTAGAAGATTTACCGCGATGAAAATTAATAAAAATGCAGTCAATAGCATAAATTAACGTTAGACTATTTTAATGTAAAAGCCAAATATGAAAAGAATTTACGCGAATTTTAACTAACTGAATTATTTTATTTTAACTAATACGATTATTTTAAGTGCAAAAATATAAAAATTGTTAAATTATTAAATTAATAGCTTCTTCGCAGCAAGCATTTTAACCGTTGATTGCTAAGTGATAAATGTTAAATTATTACTTAAAGTGTAAACTCTCAATTACTTCTTCAAAATATTTATTAAATAAAAACATCTAAAGCTGTGTAAAAATCGTCGAATTACGAGCAGACATAAAATTTTGAGAAATTATATTTTAATTTATTTATCGTAAAACAATTTTAGCAACATATTTACAAATTACAATTATAACTCACTTGCAACTGTTATACAAATTATAAGATCCTTTTTATCATTTTTTGAGTTTCTTATGTTTTATATTTCCTTCGAATTTTTACATTTAAACGTAATATCGCTTGGAGACAGATTTTGTTGTAAATATACGGCTATTGCGATATATTGACATACTTCTGAATTTCTAACAATGAGTTTAAGTTTCCCAGAAAAAAAGAAATAACAAAATTTTGATAAAAACAAAACTAAATAAAAAACCTTAAGTTCAAACAAATATTATTTTACAGAAATTTCAATTGCGTTTTTACATAGTAAAATACGTAATGTAACAAATTATGCAAGATGTTGACGTTTAACGGACAAAGTCTCCTTTATGGAAAGTTACAATATAATAGTTCTATCTCTCTCAATATAAACGTAAAATACTCAGAAAAAAATTAATAGCATTCGATTGCCGGAACAAATTATTTCCGTCTATTTACAATTTGTTTTTAATAGAAGAAATTAATATGATGACTGATACTGACAATGAGCATAAATTCCTAAGTCTCATACAAATGTGACATAGCAATTTTCAAATAGAGGCTATACAGCTTTTATTCGAGCTGCTCAATCGGAAATTGAAGATAAAAAGTTGGAAAGATACTTGTGTCATTACGTACATTTCCAGTAATTTTTGTTAATTGCTTCTACGTAATAAATATGTTCTTAATAACTCAATAATATCAATTGCTCTTTCTGTAAATTATTCATGAATAAAGCGTATAAAATTTTCCATTTTGTAATTGCGTATATACTTTATCAAATAGATCCGGCAAAACAGGAAGCACCTTTTGCACTGTCAGTTGTTTAAATTACCACATTTATCTGCAAACTGTAAATATTCTTTTAACTTTAACGACTTCCACATACTGTAGTAGTAAAACCAATTTGCGTGGATTAAAATAAAAATAAAAACCAGTCTTTCTAACACGAAGTTAACTACTTCGCTGTAACGTGTCATTAGGGCCAGGTAAAAGAAATATTTCGTTGAAGTTTTATTGTAAAAAGATGAAGGCCTTGTGCTAGTAAATAATGATAGCAGAAAAATATCCGAGTACGAATTCTTGTATTAACCTTCATAAACCGGTATATAACCATAGAAAAGCCATTAAAATAGGATTCTTAAGTGTTGTTAAAATAACTGCGTATATTTATCCCATGCTTTTGCCCAGATAATTATTAGCAAATAAAATGAGGATTTATACATTTAAATGTGGAATTGGTGGCATTGGTGCACAGGGACATTAAGATGCAGAATTAAATTTCACATGACACGAGAGATAAGTCTTTTCAAGCAAGTCTTTGCGCTGAGATGCGTTGTAGCAGTCGCTATGTATTCGCATTCATTCTTGCTTAACATAAACGAAACTTTCCTTCTATTCTATCATTAGCGCCGTCAGGAAAGCAATGTACCGAGTAAGACAGCTTAGTCTTACGAAATCTCGCGAACTTCCTCGCGTAATCTTTAAGAAGATTAAGCTCGTACAAAGAAAATTAGTAAAAAGAAAACTTGCGTTTGTATCGATATACGCTAGTCACAAAAAATGTACGTTTATATGTATACACATAGATCTTTCTAAAGCTGAAAGGGAACGTGCAAAGAAACCTAAGAATATATCTAAGAAAGAGAGAGAGAAAGAGAGAGAGAGAGAGAGAGAGAGACACATCAAAATATGCCACGTTTGTTTTTTGCATCGTTGAATCTCATTACGATTGCTTGGTATGCCATATGCTGCGAAAAATTACGTGCAAAGTTTAAAACAAAACATAACTGTGGAAGAAACAATACCCTGCGTTACGTAAATAGGCAATAGCCCGTGTTTGCACGCTAACTTATCGGACAATGAACGCCATCGGCCACGGGAATGATTTACGTCACTCCCGCGACGTATTTTCGCATTTAATGGCATCAATTCCGCGTATCTTACATCGTCAGGCTTTTCTCAAGAATGTATAATTATCAAATGGAAAACTTTATTATTCAAACGCGTAATTGAAAACATTTTTCATGTGCGAGAACGAGATGCTAATCGAGGTGAATTTTATTGCTGCTCTTGACATTAAGAAAATAGTTCCTTCCACCTTAAATGTGACAAGTTTAAAAATAGCACGAATGTAGAATCAGAATCACAAAGATTGTAACAATTTAGCCCTGAAAGATTTACATCTTTTACTTGTTTATTACGCTACGCTATACGATAAGCCACAAATTTGCTGATAGTTTAAAAGAAGACAAGAGAGAATAGGGAGAATTTTGTTAAAAGTATTGCGAGACAAACCTGAAAATACCGATGTAATATACAACATTTATCTGATGTTCTAGTAACATCTCAAGAATATCGAGAAACAACGATAAATATTGAAAATATTAAGAAATGTGATATTCCCAAAGATGAATTCGTTCTTTCACAATACGACTTATTCTTGACTCCACATTTTTCAAATTCAACAACGACATATATAAACAGAATTTCGGAACTCCCACGGGCTCTCCCGCTGTCTTCCGATCTTGCGGATTTATAGTCCTACAAAATATTGAGATAAGGGCGATAAGAATTCTTAATTTTGATCTGCCGTTTTTTCTTTAGATACGTGGAAGACATCGCGATGGCCATTCCCTGCGATATGGTTGATTTGTCTCTAATTTCCAAAATGTGCGAATCTCCGAATTCATCCTTTGACTACTGCGACTTTTCAATTTTTGTACTTCTTTGACTACTGCAGACCTTGAAGTGAGCTCTCCCCTTTCTCTTTCTGTTTATTTTACGATTGACTAAATATATTTTTCTTTTTCACAGTGGAAATGTCCACTATAATCATGCGTACCAGCTCGCTTGTCGCGACATCTCCTCAAGAAGGGAGCTTTCTACCTCGAGCTCTGCAGGAATAGAATCTTCTTTTCTTAATAAATGCTGAAGATGGCTCGAAAGAAGAGCCGAAACGTTCGTCACATTTAAATATGCACGTTTTTAGTTTTATTTGCGCACCACGTTCCGCGCCCGACTCGCATATTCGCCGTTAAATCGTTGACATTTTCACGAGTTTAATTGGAGGGGTTAAAGCCATAAGTCACTTTTTTTTACCTATCGAGTTAAGTTTATAGATGCAGTCTACACATGCAGATATGTTGAAAAAAGAAGATAAAAAAGGGGTAAAAAAAATTGACTTACACCACTATGGCTTTAACCCCTCCAATTATATTATTCAAAACATTAATTTAAAAAATGAAAAAAAATGCAACTCTCCATTCATTCTAGAATTAATAAACCTGTTCCTAGAGGATGGTATAAAAGGGAAGGGGGATTAGCTTTCCTCTAGACTTGAAATAACATATTTTGACTTATTGCTCATTAATAATATGAGATATAAATAATATAATGATATAAATTTATTAATAATCATGGAGCTTAACAATTGCTGGCTAAATGTAAAATCGATTAGTGATATCCATTATGCACAGTAATTAATTGTATATTATTAAGACTACAAATCTAGTTTTAGCACGAACTAACAACTAATTTTAAAATAAACAAACTAGTTTTAAGATAAACAACTGATATGACATGCTCGTGATAGCAAATTATTATCATCTGTTTCCAATTTTAATTTGACCATATATAAGGCCGTACATAGAATACTGACGTAAAGAAGGAATGCTTCATTTGGCATTCGCCCAGTCATGGTAAGTTTTCCAATCCTTCCATCATTAATATTAATTTAGGATTAAGTATATGCAACCTTTTACTAACGTTATATCAGCTTTATTAAATTATGAAGTTTTAAGTCAGACTAAACAGACGCAATTAAATTACTGCGCAAAATCAATAACAAATAGCATCCAGTTTTAGTGAATGATAAATAACATTACCAAAAACAAGCCAAACAAAATTTACAAATATGTTTCATGTTGTGGTCCATGTAAAAAAAAATGTTCGGTACATTAATAAATTTTTATTCACGATCATTAGTTCGTATTAGCTAAGTCTGGATCAATCTCATAATTGTATGCAACGTGTATGCATAAAACAGATTAATTTAATCAACTGTCTATACTAATAATATTAATCGCTTAATTGAGAAAAATATATAATATATTATTATATTAAATATATTTTATATAATATATAAAAAAAATTACTATCTAAATTAATCTCCAATTTTCTAGACAAATGTGACAAATGAGACTAAAATAAGATAAATTAGAAATAAAATTAAAAAATCACATTTTTGACGAGAAAATTATTCAAAATAAAAGTAAAAAGGAGGAAGCTATATATTTTTACAAAGATGGAGATGTTTGAACTAGCAGGTTCCATAGATCAATATATCTTGAAGATCAAATATATAACCTTTTAAAGATTTACAAGAGGTACATACACACCATCTTACACATAAAATAAATTTATATATGTTCATAGGAAGCTAGTCAATTACGGACCTCGAGTTTTTGACAGCCAAATACGCAAATCGCGCAGTCTGAAGATTGATATGCAAATAAAATCCTATTTTGCATGCAGATAAATTTTATATTGCTTTAGAATGTTATCATAAATCTAGGTACAACATAAAAGTCATAATAACATGACATTATTATGACTTTATTCACCGCCGCGGATATGTCCAAATAAATTGTAAGCGATGAAATGAAAGTCATGATAATGTCATCATGATGTTGTTATGAGATTTATGTTCTACCTGGAAACGGCAAAAATGCCGATCCATACACTGAACTTTTGCCATGTGAATTGGCAAAAATGCCAATACACTGAACTTTATTCGAATTAGATTAACCTCGTCGAATTGTACTTTCATGAATGGTAAATCGTCTGGTTGAAAGAACAAGGAAAAAGCAATGTAAAAAAGAACGTAACAAATATGCGTCGTTCGCGCGAAAATTGCTCCCTTTTTCTTTCGTCCTTCTTTCACATGATACTGATACTGTTGCACGAACGAAAGATCATTGAACGCGGCATTAACTATCGAAGGATAACGAGTTTCTTCTGAGCGGAATGCTTTCGATAGATTCGCAATTAGGATGTAATAAATAAAAATATTATCGTACGGTTTTATGGAAAGAATATTCGATTACCTAATTTTTAATTTAATTTATTCACCTTGAGAACATTTTGAAAAATTTGAGAAGAAAAAGACCTTGATCTAACAGAATGCAGAATAATATGGAATGAATCAAATCTACATAAACGTTTTACATAAGAAAGGATATGTTAAAGATAAGCCATTTTGCTTCCTCATCGAGAAAGCTTTATGAGCGAAAAAATATGATGGGGAAGCAATGTGCAAATTTCTGATTTACACACTTTTTAGTCCATTGACTAAATGGACGCAATCTTAACTAATCACCGAAAACTGTTTCTAGAATATCTCACAAAAAGTTTCCAATGATTAGGTAAAGTTCCGTTAGTAGTCCAAAAATAGTTTTTAAATTTTTAATATCCTCACTAAGAGAAAAATGTATAATATTTGGAACTATATAATGATACAATATAATAATTATAGATAATTGCAATATAGACATAGTATAACTGACCCATGTAAAATTTTTATCAAAAATTATAATCATTTGAAGTATTTTTGGTTTACAATAACCATTTCATAGTTAAACTAATTTATGTCATAGTAATGATGACTATAAATATATGTTCACTCTGCGCACTATATCTTGCATGTTTAAATAAATTATAAAAACATGTTTAAGGCCAAAACTAACTATAATATATAGTGAGATTATAGTTATTCCAATCATTTTTTTTTCTCTTAGTGCTCCTTTAAATAATCAATTAAAATTATAATAAATGATATTCTGTGAAATCATGAATTTACCACTTTATTTATTTTGTCCAAAATTTCTCTTGGCAATCTCAAAATGTAGAGAGGAGACAAAAATATATTTGAAGCCGCTTTAAGAAAGAATAATTTCTTTCGGTTTGTAACCGTTCGGAACCGAATATATAAATATCTGACCCAGATATATACAAGGAAATACGACATTGCACTTCATAATAACACTGATCCGACTGAAGGTATCATTGACATCGTATTGACGTCAACAAAAGACCTCTCTCACTAGTTTTAATTTTTAATTCTAATAAATTGCGTCGAGGAAAATTGATGACTGAAATAATAGCGCTCATCAAAGAAACTCTATATATTTTTCATTTCATTTCATCAAAGAAATGCGTTACTAAAAGTTACATTATTATATTGACATTTATATAGCCATAAAAGAAATATATAAAATTATGTCCACCTATTAATAATATCGTACCTCCAGAAGAATATTATCACAATTCAAAAATTCACAGTTTTCAGAAAAGAGGAAAAACAAATTTAATTCAATTTTTTTATTTGTTAAATAATTAACGCAATTACAATTACAAATATTGTACTTGCTTCGGCAGTACATATACTAAAATTACAAATATTTTATTATGATAAAGTTTATACTGTTTCTTGAAAAAGTTCGCTAGAAGATGATTCACTTGTCAATTCACTTATAATATCTACTATTTATCCAGGAAACCGGTTTAAAAGCAGAACGACTGCATTTCTGCTTCGGGCTGCGGATTTCCCATATAGACTTGTAATATTATTATAATACGTAGGTGAGATTTTAGACATACCTATATACCGTCAAAATCGAAATTTTTTTAATTGGGACAGTATTCTTTTAGAAATGCGATATCTTGACACGATAGATGCGATATCTTGACGTAGGTATTTAATAACACGTAATAATGAATCATTCTTTACGTTTAATAATCTATTTTATATTCTAGGAGTAATTTACTTCACCTTCCTTTCATAGAGCGATAGTTACCTTGATAACAGAATGAAAAAGAATAAAAACAGAAAAAAGAGAGATTAGGAGCAAATTGACAAAAAAGATCCTGGAGATTAGCGTGTGGTGCGCAGGTTGTTGGCTCGGTCCGCAAGGTATGTAAACAGCACGTATTGTAGCAACGTATGCGTATACATCTCCTGCGTGCAAACGGCGACTTAAATTCGAACGCGCGCGTTCGTCATCCACGCACCACGCGAATTTTAATTCCGCAAGCAATAATCGCACGACAATTAGTGAGTCGCGGAATGGCACGGCCAAGGTCGCCCCCGGCCGGCAGTCGCCGATATAAAAATTTCTTCGCGAGCTTGGTCTTTGTCTCCTTTATCCATAGTCCGCCCCGACCGCAAACCACTATGCGGATGCGACATCGCTTCCTTATCTGTCCCGACGCCCGGTGTCATTAATTTCGTACGACGCGTGTTTCATTAATCCATCGTCATTCGTATTAGAAAAAAAAAAGATTAAGGCGTGCCAAGAGCCGCCGTGGATATCAAAGTCTGATAAGATAAATCGGTATTGATGTGCACGAGAAAAAAATTAGTTAAAATTTAGTCGCAAAATATGGAGAACCAACATTTTTTTGCAGCGAGAGCAATAATTTAGCAAAACCTTTTGTTCTCGCGGTAATTATTTACAATAGGGCCTTTTCCGAATTTTGATTTTTTCTTGCGGCTCTCTTGGTAAAAACCTTTGTTGTGACTCCGACAGTGATAATCAATCGGGGAGCTCAAAAATATGTACCCTACCTATTTTTATCTATATTTTTTTCCGATATGCCGAAACACACACACACACGCGGGGGGTGCAAAAGGGGGCCTTCGCCCCCCCCCTCCCGCACCCACTTCCGCCGCTAGGCAAGGTGGACCTCGCATTACAACTTAAAGTACATGCTAAAGGCTGCGATCCGATTCGCGCTCACAGCGTTGTAAAAAGCGATGCTTTCAGCGCTGTGAGCGTGAATCGGATCGCAGCCTTAGCATGTACTTTAAGTTGTAAAGCGAGTTTCACGCTGCCTACCGGCGCGTGAGTGCGGGAGGGGGGCCGAAGGCCTGCTTTTGCACTCCCCCCCGCGCACGGGTGTGTGTGTGTGTGTTCCAGCATATGTCGGAAAAAATAAGTAAGATACATATTTTTCAGGCTCCCCCGATTGATTATCACTGTCGGAGTCACAACAAAAGTTTTCACCAAGAGAATCGCAAAAAAATATCAAAATTCGGAAAAGGCCCAATTGCAAATAATTACCATATTTTTCCGTGTGACAAAAATCATTTATCTGAGGGTCGCTAATAATTATGGACACTAATTATATACAATATGTAAAACATTTAAATATATCGCAAAATGCTAAAGTAACAAAATTTGAAGGCCGCAGAAAAATTATTATGGATAGTGTATAAGTTATATTAAAATAAGTTCTCTGAGATGTAAAGAACTGTCTGTCGAGTGATGAAAAATCATACTTTCACAACATTTAAAAACATGATTTTTCATTACTCAACGGACAGTTCTTTATCGCGGCACTTTCAATTTTTAACTTTCCAAATCACTGCCATGCTTTAACATTATCACTCGTATATTTCGTATGCACGCGCGTGACCACGGCAGCATCGAAAAAGTGAAACAAATTTTTAGTTTACGATTTCAAAACTCCTGCGATAAAATAATCGCCTGTTAATATACATCCACGAAGCGTATCTTGTATAACTTATAATACACAATTAAATACACAAGATACGTAAACGTGCAGCAAAAAAATTACAATTATTATACAAATAATTACTGTATATTTTAATAATAATTTCTATACAATTATAAAACTATAATAACTCTATCTTTTTATTCAAAAAAATTTGTAATATGTTCAAATTATATTTTTATAAGTTAAACAGCCTTATTTAAATTTTAAATTAAAACGATGCACGTTCTTATCTCTCAGTTCGCTCCTTTGTCTCTCCCATTCAAAATTTAATGTTATTTACAAACTGTTGTCTTTACGTCGTAGATTCTTATCATTACCGTTATAAAAACTGCTCTCGCTAAAATCTCCATACCTCATGCTATATTCTTCAGCTTCCGTCCGGCGCGATTCGAATACTCAAGCAGATACGAGGGAGCGCTAAACATCGCGCGCTCATTACTGTTTCACGCCACGCAGACCGCTAGGCTTGTTCGTTATATGCACGGTCTCTTACAAATAAGGACCACCCAGTGCCAAAGTTCGTTGCGCGCATCGCGAATAGTAGTAAATTATATAAATAGCTAACTTGTCTCGATTGCGTCTCGATCTTACGGAGTGGCTTGGTCGAACGTGGCTCGCCACGCATCTTGAATGCCGATTTCTAATCGACAACATATACGCCATTTACGATCGTTACGCATCACGGACACACGATGATCCCACTTAGAGGTACCAGTCCAGTCAACGTAAAAATACGCTGGTCCACAGATATGACCAAGGATTCAAGAAGCGACCTTGGTCTATCAATGTCAATTATTTCAATGTTAATTTTTTACTTGTTTTAATCATGCTCAATATGCAGTTTTAAAGTGACGCTTTAAAACTTCCCAGATAGTTATTTACATGCATCATTACCGATAATAACGATCTCTTACATGTATAATCATCTTGAGTACATCACGTACATGCGTTGATACGGAAAAATTAAAATAATGTGCAAGTAGAAACTTGTACATTGCTTCCTCATAGTTTTTAAGTAAGCAAGTAGAAACTTGCACATTGCTTCCTTACAGTTTTTAAATGTGCAAGTAGAAACCTGCATTGCTTCCTCTATGAGGAAGCCAAATTAATAAATATTTACTAATAATTATGCATACAAAAACACGTTTCCTCATAGAGGAAGCAATGCAGGTTTCTACTTGCACACTTAAAAACTATAAGGAAGCAATGTGCAAGTTTCTACTTGCTTACTTAAAAACTATGAAGAAGCAATGTACAAGTTTCTACTTGCACACTTAAAAACTATGAGGAAGCAATGTGCAAGTTTCTACTTGCACACTAAAAAACTATGAGGAAACAATGTGCAAGTTTCTACTTGCTTACTTAAAAACTATGAGGAAGCAATGTACAAGTTTCTACTTGCACACTTAAAAACTATGAGGAAGCAATGTGCAAGTTGCTACTTGCACACTTTTTTTTATGAATAGAGTATTATTAAAGATAGATTGGTGTTGAATTTGGCGAAGATTAATGAAAGGGTTATTGATTTCTGCCTAAAAAATGTACAGGGTAGATCGAGGCAAATCGGATTACTAATTAGCACGATAAAATAGCTCGTTTAAAATAAAACACTAATGAAAATTGTCTTAAAACTTATATTAATCCAATTCGCCTTAATCTACCCTAAGTTATTGGATGGATAGCCGATCCTCAAAACCGATCCTCAAAAAATTTAAATTCGACGTTTTCGAACATAAGCAACACATTGGTATCGAAAACTCAAAAAACAATTTTTACTTCGGTTTTTTCTACCCATATTTCATATATAATTCTTTTAAATTTGGTTGATTAAACTTAGCTTTATATGCGATCAAAATTATGGACCTTTGATCGCGTATAAAGCTGGTTCTAATCAACCAATGTCATCGAAAACTCAAAAAACAATTTTTACTTCGGTCTTTTCTACCCCTATTTTATATATAATTCTTTTAAATTCGGTTGATTAGACAGCTTTATATGCGATTAAAATTATGGATCTTTGATCTCGTATAAAGCTGGGTCTAATCAACCAAATCTTAAAAAATTATATATGAAATAGGGGTAGAAAAGACTGAAGAATATAATAAAATTAGAAATAGATCGATATCTCAATATTTGCGGAAGTAAGAGCAACCACGGACATTTCTAAAAAAATTCAAAATTTAAAAAAAAACCCCCCTTTACCGATCATCGCTAAATTCAATACCAACCTTCCTTGAATGAGACTCTATCGATTAAAAAAAAAACAGCCCGATATCTCAATATTTGCGGAAGTTTAGAGCAACCACAACATCAAATGTGCACATACACACACACACACACATATGGACATTTTTTAGGCGATATTTCGACGTTTTACAGCAATCTGAACATATTGGCAGAAAAAACTCAAAAACCAATCTCTTCGTTGGATTCTTCTACCCCTATTTCATATTTAATTCATTTAAATTTGATTGACTAGACCCAACTTTATGCGCAATCGAAGGTTTATATATGAAATTCACGAAAACAAAGCTTCCTCTATGAGGAAGCAAAACAGCACAAACAGATCGAAAAAAAGTTAAGTATATAGAATATTAATATGTAGTGTCTACTAATTCCAATATTAAAATTGAGACATATGTAAATTGTGTCATCACTTCAGAATTACTTAATATCTCAATTTATCTCTGTTCCTTTATTACCATATTACCGAGACTTCCGTATTTTTTAATTGATTTCGTCGTCCACTTTATGTCACGGCAAAAAAAGTCAATATATTCAAGAATCTACGGAAAATTACAAAGAATACGATTTCATCGTATTGCGTCAGTCGTTCTCGCCTAATAAACTGTGATTCATTCGAAAAGTGGAAAATAAAAGAGCGCACTATTCATCAAATTACCGTGCACTGTTATAATCTTTAGAAACGTTTATTATAAGAAATATATATATATTTCTATTATTATTAGTATTATATGTATTTTTTTCTTTGTTATAACTGTGTTATCTCGATGCAGACTATTAGTATGTGTATGTATATATAGTATAATATAAAGACAATATAAAGACCATAGTTTATAAAATATGAGTACGATAATTTTATCTAATTATATCATATTATATATAATCATATATAATAAGATCTATTTATGTATTCATTTATATGCAATTATATCAAAATATTTATAACTCTATATTAAATTATGCAACATTATATTACAATTCTTTTTTGAGTAAATAATTACATGTAATTATATCAAGATATGTATAACTCCACATCGAATTATACAATATTATATTAAAACTCTTTTTTGAGTAAATAATTATATGTAACTATATCAAAATATTTATAACTCCATATCAAATTATACAGTTATATTAGAATTTTTTTTTAGTTGAGATACATTAAATTATATACAAACTTATATATAATTGCGCCAAATTAAATATAATTATATATATATTTTTAAATGTTTAATTAAAATAATAAATAATAAATTCGCGTAAAAAAATACCATTTTTCTTGTATAGAATAATATGTAATTTTATTTTTATATATATGCGTACACATATATTTTATTGTTCACATAATAGAATTTAGTAAATTTAGTGTGTTACAAATATCAAAAAAGATTATATATAATTATATATAATTATATATAATCATATATAAACTTTAAATTTGGATTATCCAATAGATGGCATTCGATAGGATTCGTTTCTCGTATTTAAAATTTGACGAACAGTAGTATAAAAACGGTATCAAGGGACACGGCACTGTCTCAAGCAATGCTAAGTTATAATATATGGAATAAATCATTTCACTTTTGATTCTACATATTTATCACAAAAATGGACCCATTAAAGATTTGATCTAAATGTATCTAAAAATATATAATTATATCTAATCATTTATATATATATATATATATATATATATATATATATATGAAGTATGCAATAGTTTGATCTAATTACATATAATCATGTACAATTTTATCTATTTATATATAATTAGATCAGGTCAAAATCCATGTATAATTATATCTACAAACTTTGTAGTACAAAGTTATATATAATTATAGATAAAATTGTATATAAACATTTTTTCCCGGGATCACAAGTGCATTAATGATTAAGTGACATTGAAGAAGGTATTATAGAAAGTGCAATAAAAAACTCGTTAAGGTGGTTCATGCATTTAGGTCATATGTACTTAGCCCAAAAAATTTAATATGAAATGAAAGATTGACGTTCCTCGCGTGTGTCTGTAAAATTTCGGATTTTTTTACCGTTTGGTTCCGGAGATATATGTCCGTAAACTTTGCCAATTTAACGCTGTACGGGGACCTCTTATCCGAAAAACGAGGTTAAAGCGCTTATGCTGCAAAAATTCTAATACTTCAAAACTAGATAAACGAACCAAAAACTGACGAAACGATGCAATAAACATTTTGCAAGATACTGGATAAAAGCCCGAGTTCATTGACCGTACCCATATATTAATAAAACGTAATTTTCGATTGACTAAATCGACAACACGGAACTGACGGCTGGACTCGAGCGGCATTAGCGGCAGCTTGGCAACGTCGCATGTGTTAGCTGCTGAGTATAGCGCATATCTCAAAACATTCGTTTACCATGTTCTGGACGCTGAATAAAGCAAAGGGTGAAATAAAAATATTCGTCCATTTCTGAAAAAAATTAAAATTAGGTTGCATCAAGATCTGCAATACTGAATAAATACAAGTTTCAATACAATGAGGTTATAAAATGTCCAAATAATTTTAACATGCATCATTTATTCGTTGCCGCGCTGCTGTTGTACATATATTCACACGGCTCACAACTCTAGTAAAAGATGTGACTTTTGTCTCAATATTTTAATTACGTAGAGGTCGTATAACATTAAAGATGTCATAAATAATAAATCTAATTATATGCTGATTTTTACGGACAAAAGTCACACTTATTTATCACTAATAAAAATAGTTGCCTATTTGAATGGAAGTACTGCATGAACCACCTTAATATTTTTATTTGCACAAAGTAGCGCTATGTAATTATTTGTTTCAAATAACAATATAACAGCATTTGATAACAATTGTAATCAAAGATGCAACGTTATATGGTACTATATAAAATTGGCGAATAAATTTAATTACTTTTGAGCAAATTGCTTTGTATTTACGTATTATACTTGATTTTGCGCATAATACCTGCTTTTGTGGATTTTTTTAGGACCAAATGACCAAGCGCTCTTTGCGTGCAATTTTGCATACTTATCAAGGATGATTGCCCAATTTTTGTCAAAAACAAGTCATGATATGCATACAATACGTCCAATAGAATTTCCGCAGACTAAATTCTCTTATTTTTTATTCTTTACAAATGCTATTAATGATCTTTCGTAAAGATTGTATCAATGCACAATTTATTCTTTACGTGCCGAAAATAAAAATAAGTATATAAAGTGACATTGAATGCGTTCTATCGTGATTTATACACTATTTATCCGGCGAACGTATTCAATTACGGTTAAATTAGAATATGATGCAATACTTTAACTTGGAATAGTACCATTTAAATATAATTCCCTATTGCGCGATTAATTTTCATGAAGCATATATATATATATATATATATATATATATATAACCGTAATTGAATACGTTCGCCGGATAAATAGTGTATAAATCACGATAGAACGCATTCAATGTCACTTTATATACTTATTTTTATTTTTGGCACGTAAAAAATAAATTGTGCATTAATACAATCTTTACGAAAGATCATTAATAGCATTTGTAAAGAATAAAAAATAAGAGAATTTAGTCTGCGGGAATTCTATTGGACGTATTGTATGCATATCATGACTTGCTTTCGACAAAAATTGGGCAATCATCCTTGATAAGTATGCAAAATTGCACGCAAAAAGCGCTTGGTCACTTGGTCCTAAGAAAAATCCACAAAAGCAAGTATTATGCGCAAAATCAAGTATAATACATAAATACAAAGCAATTTGCTCAAAAGTAATTAAATTTATTCGCCAATTTTTATATAAAACAAAGTATCAAAAAAAATCATAAAACTAATATCATTTAGCAAATTAATTTAAAATTTTATTCAAATTATACAAGCTATTAATGCCTATTATATGCATGTTAATGCATGTTATATGTATATGTACAACATTTATGTATTTAACTAAAATTATTTTTTTAAAATAATTCTAATTAAATAGTTTAAAATTAATTTTTTTCTTAAAACATACTTCACGCCAAATAATAGATGATATATGTTTATTTTTAAGCTTAAAGCCAAGAAAAGGAACTTGGTTTACAAATAGATCTTAAAGACTCATTCATCCACACCATATAAAACTACAAACCTCGGCTATTATACTTCATTCGCTTATGTTCTAACCTGTTTCCGCTCCCTTTCTTTCTCTTTCCAAAGCCTTTTAAGTATCCTCCCTTTTTACTTCACGCAAAATAAATAAGTATCTTTAACTCAAACATCTATTTAAAAAATAATTTAATTAAATAGTTTAAAATTAATTTTTTTCCTAAAACATACTTCACGCAAAATAAATAAGTATTTTTAACTCGAACATCTATCTTATAGGCCGGTATTCATAGTCGGTTTTTATTTTAAGACTGTCTTAAGTAATGTTTTAAGATGCTAATACGGCTCTGTGATTGATTCATAACATCTTAAGATCGTACCTTAAAATGGTCTTAAGTATAAGATTTGATTATGAATATCGGCCTTACATTTAAAAAATTAATATGTCGACAATATATATAATTAAATATTCTTAGAAATCATCAATGACACAAATAGGATATTTGCATCACAATTTCATCAATGCTCCATCATAAACTTTGTTCGAATATAGTTTTCCGATGCGCAAAGCCATATCAAGGATGAGATAATTAGATTCAGAGTCACGCAAACATTCTCGTAATAATTACAGAATAGACTTACAATTAATAGATTAAGTACATTGTAAATAATATTCTAAACATTCTCAAAGGCTAACACAATAGGATGTATTTATAATACACAATTCTACACACCGACACAATAGACTGATACAATTCACGGACATAAAAACAATTTCCTTTATACTTCGTATTCCGCACAAATTTTTATTGTCACCAGACTTACAAATATACATGTATTTTTACGTATACGAATATACATTTTAAAAAGAAAGAATTACGAAATCATTTATTTTCTATTAAATTAGTAACCGGTCATATGAGAAGAATATTTTATGCAGAATTAATCGATAATGAGCAAAGTAAAATTTTTTTACGAAGTACCTTCTCTTGAAAGCAAATTGAGTGAAATTAGAGAGACAAGAAACAACAATAAATTAGTACACATATATATTATTCCAATTTCGATCGGAATTTTCTTGTAACAAAATCGATATTAAAGATCACGAAACTGTAAAACATATATAAATGTAGGTCTGTTATTACTTTCAATTTCGATATATGTATATCTTGTGTATAGTGCAAATGAAAGTCAACTTTAATTTAATTACTACGATAGTCAATTTTACACGTCGCCAAATAAATTCGTCAAGTCACAGACCTTCGCCGACACTCTCATATTCTTCGTATCACAGCTATGATTGCATCGTCGATTCAGGGCGAGTTTTGACGAGAATCACCTTCAACGGAGTAATAAAACCGCATGAACGAACGAAGCATCTTCATTCTCATCTACTCTTCCACGAGGATGATAGTAAAAAAGCGCGATGGATTAAAAAGACGTAACCTATGACACGCTCGTGGAGGTGTTCGATGAGAGACGATATAAGGCCCCGTGATGGCGGTGCGGCCTCAGTTTGTCGACTGATGCCTCGCGGAAGAGGTGTCTCACACCCGTTCGTGCCACGATCTAATTACCTTATATTTTGTCCTTTCTTCTTTTTCTCTCTTCCTTTTTCGGACACGTCACGATACCACGGTCACACTCGCGAATTCAGCACCGTCTCTTCAGTGAAACTTCTGCACGCGCTTGTTTCGTACCGAGAGGATTTCGCAACGATAAAACCACGCAAAAAGTGACACAGTGAGTATAGCACGATTTACGTGCTCCGTGTGCGAACTGTTGTTATCACACGGCGCAGTTACACAATTCTTTATCACGAGAAATATTCAACTTTAGATTCTGCATTTAAACAAGTTAATGATTGTCGGTATATTCCGCGTGTGGTAGATCATAAACACGATTACGAATATTTATGCTTTTTTTTATAAATTGAAAAAACATACTTTACAAAAAAAATTGTTTTTAACAAGATATTGATACAATGTTGATATAAAATGAAATAAATGAATATGTGCGTTTCAATTTGTCATATGTGACATTCGAGTTATGCAGATAGATAGTGAATTATTCTTGGCTGTATTATTAATATGTTGAGTGCACATACTGTAACGATCACCGATTTTATAGTATACCAGACTGTTTTCTGTTTCATATGTATACACGTACAAAATGCATAATAAAAAGCAGATTAAAAAGCGGATTAATAATAATACTCGGAAAAAGTTGCAAAATCTAAATGTAATATTCTTATTTCGAGCTCTGCTAAAAAAATGTTTTATTTGTAAATTTATTTTAAAAAATATTCATTTTTTTATCGACAAAGTTAACACGCTCATATCACCAAAAATCACATATTTCAAAACTAAATATACAAAGAGATTTAGTCAATATAAAAATTTTACATTTATGATGTAAAAAGAAGAAAACGGAGGCATCGTAATTCAAGAAACAATATCAGTTTTCTGTGAAACGTCAGAATTTAGTCAATGTAGATCCATTTTTGCTGGATGATACATATAATAGATATATACATAATTTATAAACACTAACATAAATATATCATATATAAATATGATCTTTAATTATATGGAATTGCGTATAATCAAAAATAAGTAACAAAAACGAGCATATAATACTCAATGAATTTCTAACGTCGTTCATGTCATATTAGCGTACTTACACTTAATTCCGATATCATTAGTTGTATAACTATAATTTATCTCCTAAGAATTTTATTCATGTTTTTCTGAATCAGTATTTTCTTGTTTGCCTAAACTCATAAATTATTTTATACGTAATCTCAAATAGTAAAAAAAACGTGATTAAAATTGTATGTTAAATATTTATGTCAGATATATTGACCGTTTAAGGTAAAAACATATGATTAAAAATATCGAGAAACGTTTAATTAAGAACAATAATTTAATATACATTTTAAGAGCTGCCAAAATTTATTTTTAGTAAAGCAGACACACAAAATGTATACTACTACTTACATTGTAGACATTATTAATTCATAAATATCTTCAAGCTAATAAATATTAATGATCTATTTACTTTTTATTTTTAGCATATCGATTGACGATTCATCTTCGTCACAGGTCGCTAATTAATTTCTTAACAATAATATTTTAATTAAATATAATTAATAATTATATTAATAATTATTTAATTAAACATAATTAATAATTATATTTAATTTTCTTAAATATCACGTACAAAAAACGACTTCCCACCAAATCAAGTTGCAAATGTACATATTTTTTAATTTCTTCCGGAAAACTCTTGACTTTTGATCTCGGAAATATCGCACTTTGTTCTGCACGCCAACACAGAACTCGTTCGTCCTTCACAGATTTCTTCTACGGCACATTAGCGCGCTTGATTTTCTTCGTTCCTTAAGGTCGGGTGAATTCCGTTGCACAGACGTTGCGCATTAATTAAAAGCGAATTAAAATACGTAATCGTGTGCCCGTATATGAACATACGCAGGCACGCGATCACGCACGTTACCCGACATCGTGAGCGCATGCCGTAAGAACAGCTCAAAGGTGTCGCAGCTCACTTTCGTTATCAAATACATGCGGGAGGATGCGCCTGACTCGTCAAGCAAATAGCAGGCTTAGCTTATGATTGCCTCACGAGCCGAACGCCGAGCTTTATATCGCAAATCCATTATTCACTTCCTTTTCTTTTTTTTTTTTTTTGTTCAAAAGTCAAAGTTCGCGTCATTGCTCAGCAAAAATACCCGGGGGACAATTTACATTGCACGAGATGTGAATTCAAGAAAACTTCCTGTGAATGACGGAGAAGAAAATTCTCATCCGGCACGTGTATGCGTTCAAGAAGAATGCAGTCGTCGATGACGATGTCATGGAAATTCCATGATGATTACCGTATTTTTCGACATGATTTACGACCGTATGTCGAAACGTGTTTGCAAATTCTATGTTACGCGTCTCGCTGACTTGCGATGAGATAAAAGTTATTCGTACAATCGAACAAACACAATTTTAGGATACACATAATTGCCCAGAAAATTGGCCGTAACGTTTGATCGCGGAAAACGTTTCCGAGACGTTTTGCGAATCAAAGTATTTTACGACGAGCGGGTTAACGATGCAACGGTACTATTTCTTACATTAGATCACTTATACAACGTAAGGGCAAGAAAATTCGTTAATATTACACTCACAAAGAAAGTAAGATCGTATAAGTTGCACGAAAATCACTTTATGCGAGTTGTGATAATAAAAATTGTCCCAATTGCGTTAACGCATGATCACTGCAGCGTCTTTGTGCAACACACGCATATCTCTTCGATAATACTTTTACGAGATATAAAAAAGAAATCATCTGCGCTCATGATTGATTATGGTTAAATATCGTAACATCTTAAGGAAAGGATCATTTTAATCTCTCGACTGGAGAGTCCGCTTGACGCATCGAGCACACTACGTATGATTATAGAGATAAGCTCCCTCGTCGCCGTAGTCGACACACATATCGAACGTTGGGGTCTAAATGTTACGCATCTTTAAAAATACGTTCGCAGTGTAGAATCGCCGTATTGCTGCAAATGCAGGTCGACTATATTAACACGGCGGAACGTAGGAGCGAGCAGGATTGCGAGACGAGTATCGATACGACTGCGAACGCGTGTAAGGGACCGCATTTTTCCGCGGCGAGAAACGAGTTCTCAGTCGCATGTAGTCTTTAACGAGACGGCGACTTTTCCTTTCTGCTGCGAGCACGCGGGTTGCGAAATCCGCGACCGCGGACTTGTGCGAGTCACGCGCGGCGCTGTTGTTAGTCGTTTTTTCGTCCATGGGTTTTGTTTTCGTGGAAGTCGGGAATCGCGAAGTCACGCGGGAACGGGCCGTTTTCGCGTCTCTGGCTCCCCTCGATTGAGAGAAGAGCACAGAGAGCACTTCAATTAACCGGGAGACTAGTTAGCAAGTATGCTATGCTGTTTAAGACGTGACGGAATCGAATCGGCAAAGGAAACTAGATCGACTGGTTTCGAAATAAAATGCACCAGCCATTAGTTCTGCACCAAATTGCTAAATCGCAAAAAAATATGGCTTGCAAATATATTTGACAATTCCGTCCACCAACTTTTCAACAGTAAAAAAAATTATCTTTTTCAGTGAACATTAAATCTTTAGTGTTATGGTTATAACTTGTCACTCAAAATTATTTTTTCGCAGTGCTGTTGTATTACTATATAGAGAAATGACAAAGCTCGACGAAGTTCATTATTTAAGTACAATTTTTCAATTTTTAAAGCGACTTATTCTTATAATAAAAAACTAAGATTAAATTCTATTTGTTTAACTGAATTATTCTCGAACTTAGAAAAAAATCCTTTATCTTCACCCGCTAATTACTCAAAGTCCTCTGACGTCTCGATATTTTCATCGAAAGAAGATCTATTCCATTCTAGGTTGCTTAAAGCATTTGTAATTAGTAGAATATCTATTTGATGTATCTTGAAAAATATTACTAAAACGCAAACAAACGATCAATGCCTGTCCCAACATTGCTACTGTAGGAACATATATATATTTAGTCGCACAGCTTTTATGTCATAGAGACGAAAGTTAAATATTGACATATTTAATGCGTCAAAAGTATCACCTACTGAACATTGTGTACCACATTTGATGAGATAGAATCATTTACATATATCATAGTGCAATTTTCACAAAACATATGAAATTGCGTGCTAGGCATATAATAATGTTAATTAAATAAAATTATTCGCGATGATTACTTTGAAATACTATATTGCAAAATAATGAATGTCGAAACGGTAAAATCTGATATGTTGCAAAGTGAATTGTCATCATTTTTTATTACGTAATAAAAAAAATAAAGATAATAAGCTCCTTCGACTTCCACGCAATTATTTTTCCAGGCACATTTTTCTGTTTCTTTTCCGGTGCAAATAAGTATTTTTCCTTTTACTTCCACGCAATAATTTTCTGCAAAAAAAACAGAATCTTTTACATCCCTCCAACATGGGATTTATGGCAACTTCGGAAACATTTAAACAAAAAAAAAGTCACGTTTTGCAAAATTTATCTTCACAACTATCGCGAGGAATTACAAAAGCCAGGCGAAATCCAACGCCGCCTTTTACGTCAACATTTTCTCAAGGTTGAAATATAAGATCCGTATTAGCTACCGTTGCTACCGATAAGAGCAAAGATCGCGAAGACAAGCGGAGAGAGCAGTGGCAAAGGCGAGTTTCCGCGCTTCTGGATAAACCATTTAGATCACTAGTTAGTTTCTGATCTGCTTTAATCAGGTGAAAGGAGAGGTGGTTTAACCTTCCAAGGCGAAACGTGGCAATCCATAAATCCTCGAAACTGTGCGTTGAGCGTGCCGCAGATCGAGATCGAGTCGCGTGCCTCGCGATTCAAATCGAACGAGTGCGTTGTGGTGCACCATCTGTTCCCTTTGTTCTCGTTCGCGTTGCGCGCTTCACGGCCTATATCTCGTGAGAATACTTTAAGAAATAAAAATCGCGATAACAATGTGCAGTTAATTCTGAGTTCTGAGTCACTGTTTTTTCTGAGTAATCATGTTCCCATTTATGATATAAACATTTATAAACAAAAGAGGAAGAACTGCTTTTATCAGGATTCTCAACGTTTCAAATGTAACTGATTTTAGAAATTTTTATTTCATTAAGTCTGTCTTTGAAAAAATTTTCAACATTATTCATATCTTTTTATATTATTAAGTGCGGCCGATACAAGATTGAAAAGCAGGATCTAATTGAAATGATTGCGAGCACGCGGATGCTCTCTCTTGTTCTGGTTTAATATAATTTAAACATTTTTTTTTCTTAATTTAAAATTAGGTGTATGCAGCAATGTTTGTTATATTTAGATCCTTACTTTAATTATTAGGCTACGACCGGTATTCTAACGTTAGATCTCTTCTAATTGTCTGTGCCATTATCCCATAGTAGACATCAAACTTGACAAGCTTATCGATGATAATCAATTACATAATATAAAGAAGTATATGATCCTGACGACTTCTATATTTCCTAGTTTTGCAACAAGTGTTACTTAAACCGTACACCTATTATAAATCGCGTTGCTCAAGCAACAAATCTAACCATTTATCTAGAACGATATCTATAATAATCGGTCGACTTTTATATAATAATATCATCAATTAAACCATAACGACACTGTTTTCCTCTACCATAAAACCTCATCAGTTTTATAACGAGACAGAACGGCATAAAGCGCATTATACTATGATCATAAACGACTTCGCCTTAATAAGAAGTAACACGATAGTGACAAAAATACCACTTTGATTTTAGATGGCGCAATTAGTGCGATTGATTTACGATGGTTACCGAGACCTGATGGACAATAAAAGCGATCCGAGGGTCAACAATTGGTCGATGATGAGCGGCCCGTTTCCCACATTGGCGATCTGCTTGTTCTATGCCTATTTCGTTAAGGTCTTGGGACCGAAACTGATGGAGAATCGAAAACCCTTTGATCTCAGAAAAGTGATGATATGGTACAATCTCTTTCAAGTGATATTCTCCACGTGGTTGTTCAACGAAGTAAGTTGCCAAGCGGCTCTGTACAAAATGCAAAGAAGAAACTCATCAAGATAACCTTATCCTTTTTCTCTCGTGTTCGTAGAGTCTGGCCGGAGGCTGGGGAGGACATTACTCCTTCAGGTGTCAGCCGGTCGATTACTCAAACGATCCAATGGCGCTGCGAATGGCACGAGGTTCCTGGTGGTACTACATCTCAAAGTTCATGGAGTTCACGGACACGATCTTCTTTGTGTTGAGAAAGAAGAACGATCACATTACCACTCTCCATGTCATCCATCACGGCTGCATGCCCATGTCTGTTTGGTTCGGAGTTAAATTCACCCCCGGTAAGCACATACAATCTCTATCTTTCATTAGCAGAGCGCAATCGATTTTAATATTAATCTTCTTGAAATTCGAGTCCGATATATATATATATATATATATATATATGGGCTTTTACTATTATCGGACAGATTTTATAAGATATTACATATTCATCTGTTAATTGATAAAACGCAACTCGTCTATAATACTGATGATTTTTATTTCTTGTAGGTGGCCACAGCACCTTCTTTGGTTTTCTGAACACCTTCGTACACATCATAATGTACTCGTACTATCTCCTGGCAGCGCTTGGGCCGCAAATACAGCCCTATCTGTGGTGGAAGAAATATCTGACCACCTTACAAATGGTCCAGTTCGTCCTCGTGATGGTCCATGCGTTCCAGCTGCTTTTCATCGATTGCAATTACCCGAAGGCTTTCGTTTGGTGGATCGGCATGCACGCCGTTATGTTTTATTTCCTCTTCCGCAACTTCTACAACGAAGCGTACAAGAAGAAGCGTTTGAAGGACACGTCAGGCAAGCAAAAGGACGATAAGAAAGAACAGAATGAGCACAGAAATGGCATCAAGGAGAACGGCAACGAAAAGGGCGTGATATACGCAAATCAATACAAAATGGCCACCGGTTACATCTCGGACAGCGGCCTCAGAAATCGCGTGTTCATCGACAATCGAGGCTTTGATGAATAACATAAGAAGCCCCGCCCCCAATTCAAAGAGACTTCAATCGTGTATCGAGCGTACATTACACTGCAAATCATTTAGAACACTTCGCCACATTGCACCACTGCAGTCGCTATCCTCACGGCGTAATCGAATAAAAGTAGTCCGTTAAATAGATAGAAGAAAGAAGATAGATAGAATATTAGAAGAAATGAAAAATGAGAGGAGAAGCGCGTTGAACGCCTACCGGATTTTCTGAAAGTCTGGTCTTTTGGTGTTCCTTCTGGGTGCTTCGCGGCGAAGATTTTTTTACGCGTATAAATGCATGAATATGCACTTTCTGTGTATGTATATTATATGTATGAACGGGTGTACATGTGTGAATGTGTATATTATACTTACACTTCGTGTAAGTTTGCTAGTTTATCGAAGAGCGAAAACAGACTGTGTAACGAAATTGCCAAAATGATCTTTCCAGTTAGGAACCGAACTGAAGCGAAATTGCCAAAAAATGAACTTTCCAGTTAGGAACCGAACCGAAGCTCATTTTTTTATAGATTATACATTTCTTTCGAAAGAGGTGGCTTTTAAAGGAGTGATTTTTATGAATATTTATATATAGACCGCGTAAGAATTAAATCTGCGTTTGCTCATGTCCCCCTTTCTTCCTCTTTCAAAAATAGAGTAGTAACGTATCGAACTCTTGCCGCGTTTCATATCGAAAGAATAAAAAAAATATTTATTTTGTATAAAAAGAAATATTTAATGAAATCATGGTTATATTATAATTTTGACTAAGCAACAACGATGGTGTAATACAAAATCCGAATAAGGCAGAAACAGAAAATTTATCAATTTATTATTAATTTAACGTTAAGGATTTACATATTTACTGTATGTTTGGAACATACATATTTATTTATTATTACTTTACAACATTAAATTTTTAGGATTAAAAAATCTTTTAGTTTTATCTATAATCTTGTTTCCGACAATCAGGCAATCTGTTTTTATTTTATATATTCTGTTAGATATTTTAATACTTCCATAAACATATTCGTTGTGATAAACTACATAATGTATACATACATATAATAATTTTCAGAATTAATTATACTAAGAATTAACTACATTAATTTTATTTTTTACACACACACACACACACATACATAAGAAGCAACGTCAATATAAAACTCAAAATTTTCCTCCGTCATATCTTTTGCATAAATAATAAATAATAAAATAAGATAATGTATATGGTATTCAACAAATTTTAAATGCTTGCAAAAAAATCTGTATTTTTATAGTTTCCTCTTATCAATATAATAGATATAAAAAAATAGCTGCTGTTCAAATAAAAAGTAAATAAAATTAAAAAATTATCTTCTTTTAGATTAAACCATGTTTTTTTACACATTCTATATAAATATCTTATTGCAATATTACAACACTGTCAAATCAAATTTAATATTTAAAATAGTATTTCGAAATAGTCTTACACGTCATAGTGTAAAAACCACCACTTAAAATATTCTTCTTAGACATTGAACTGCTGCTGATAATTATTTTAAATTTTCTTTTCGATCATCTGTAGGTCAGGTGATCGACTGTAGCTTGCGCAAAAGCAAGCAAAAAGAAACATGGTCACATATACACCAATATCAGGTAATGAATGTTAAGATTGACACACTGTTAATAATAAAAAATATTTATAGGTATCTTTTTTTTAGAGATGGAAATAGAAAAGACACTAACAAAATCTCAGCAAAAAATTATCTAATTACTGTTTAATTGTATCTAAACGTGTCTTGTACCTATTTAAAAATAAGAAGATTGTTATAGAGAAAAAATTATTGATATCAATTTTTAATTTCTAGTTTAATGTTAAATGAAAAAATTGGTAGAAAGATAATAATATTAAGATCAATGACTTATTTATAAGTAATTCTTATAGATAAGTCATTGAGCTCAATATCATTGAGTTGTAAAATGTTTATGAAATTCTATGAAGTAAAAACTACAATGTTCTTTAATCTGTTATCTTTTGTAAGATTTGTCTTTCTATTTTATTACAATATACCTACACTTTAGTCGCATGTAGTATCGTGCAGATTTCGTTGTGCAGCAATTAATTTTTAATAATGTTTAATAATAATTTGCAATAACTATACCTTTTTCTAACAGTTTATATCGTTAGTATTTAATCTTTATTGCATTTAATTTACTATTTAAAATTTTGGAAACCCGTTTAAGATTCTTAATCATATAAGGAAATTTTTAACGTAAAGTTAGTTAATAAAATATATATATACACATAAATCCAATCCAATCCAATTAATTATTACGTAAGCTTAATTGAGAAATTCGTACTGCTCGTGCAAATATTCAAAAGCACCTCAGACGGTTAACGGTAAAAAAAATACCGGTTTCTAAACCCGTTGGATGAGCAATTTGCTGATTATCCCAGATCGCAATATAACCGAATTCTCGCTGCGAAACAAAAACAGCCTAATCGCACGCGCTTCTGCTCAGAATGGGCGAAATAAGACGGTGCTAAATTTTCAATGGTGAAAGTAAACGAACAGTGAAAGTCTTGCAAGACGCGGCTTAAACAGCCACCGAGTGTATATGTAACCGGCCGCGTTCCGTTTAAATAACTCATATGCATCGGTATACGGGATGCATCATCCATAGATCGAGTATTTGCCGCGGTGCATTCCATTAACGGCAATAAATCTATTATATGCGGTAATACAATAGTAAGTCACATGAATATGGCTGGCTATATGTGATTGAATAAATAATATTGCAACATATATAATTGTATATGGGCTGGACTAGCCACAGAGGATTATATCTGTTGACTTGCAAATCTATATCTATACAGATATAGTGCTATATCTGGTTGTATATATAGGTCCAGATTAGTCACATGAATACATCTGGCTATATGTGACTGCATTGTATAGTTGTATATAATACTATATACTTAGTTATATGTATATAGGGTGCACTACTCACATATTATTATTATTATATCTGGCTTCACATACATTTATATACAATTAGTGGGTGCTATGTCTAGTTGTATATGGGTTCACTGATTGCACATGCGACCATGTATAATTAGATATGACCCCATATAAAAACATATACAATTATATATAATTATATATATACCAGATATAATCATATATGATTATATCTAATCATTTTTTCTCGAAAAGCCCGAAAAAGCGCGCGACGCGGTCTTATTACACGATTTTTATTACATTGGAACGTGGAAGTATCGTTATAAACAATTAAGCTCTAATTATACAATACACGAATAAGATATTATATATTGAGAAATACGCGATCTTGTTACGAAAATGTATTAAGCAATTGACAGCAATTTTCTTGTAATAATTATCTTTCACACCTTCGTTTCGATGTTGATAGCTATTGCAAAGGCAACTTTTATTTTCACAAATTGTCCCTTATTTTTGCCCACATTACTCCTCACTTTATGTTTCTTATCACTCATTATTATTATAAAATCTCTCTTTGATAAAAAGAAAATGTCACAATATTCTTTAATTAATGAAATTTACCAAAAAATAAAAAATTTCTAAATACACATAATATTTTCACTTTTTTCTTATAATTAAACATAATATAATCAATTATAACTTGATTTTATATAAGTTTAATGCAATATATACAAGAGTTTGCTGAGGCCCTGCTTTAAGCGCCTACAAAATACGCTCCTCCGATTCAAAACTATTCTTTGCATATTTTATTTAAAAAAACGCCATTTAAAATCAATTTTGTAGGACAATTTTTCCGTTTTTAGAACCATGTTTTTATAAACATGTTTTTATAAACATGTTTATAAAAATGTTTTATAAAATTTATTTTAAATGATTCAATGGTTGCGAATACATGCAGATTTACATCTACAAAAATTTATAAATGCTCTTGTATTATGAGGATTACAGTGAGATATCATTATGCAAACTGCTATATTTGTTTACATAAGAGAAAAAATTGAAAAAACATAGAAGAAAAGATCTTTCGTATTACTTCAATATCACATGCAATATTTTCTTTAAAAAAATCTAGAATCTAGATAGCAAGTATTAGTTAAGAAAATAATAAAATTAAGAGTGTAAAATCGTGTAAAAAATACTTTATATACTCTCAATGTATTGTATTACATTTTAATAATTTTATTACCGTTCTCATTTACGAGAACGTAAAATAGTCACGCTATAAAAATTAATATCTAGGTATATATTATACTTTTATATCTTTAAAAAATACTATTTTGCATATGTCGAACGCGTTTCTAATTCAAAGACATATTTGAACAAATAAGGAGCGATTTCTAAAACCGCGTATATGTTTTATTAAAAACAGATTTAATAGTCTAAAACTAGGTAATGTCAAGATTTTAACCGAGTTAAGAAGTACCGCTACCCGCTACCGCACTGTACGGTATTTCGCCGAGCAATTTATAGAAGCAAGATCTCTCAACGTGTTTAAATATAGAGCACATAACGAGATTTTCTTAAACACAAAACTATTTTTCTCGTTCGTTTTATACATATATAATAAAAAAATTAAAACAATTAAATTTAAACTTCTTTATGTATATATTTTAAAAAGTGATGTCTTATACTATCTTTGCAGTAAGTAATTTTCTACTTACTTTAAATAAAATATGTCCAAAAGAATACTTTTTATTTATTGTATGTGTGTGTGCGAGAAATATTATATTTTAAAGCGATTTAATTATATTTCTTTTTACAACGTTAAACAAATGATTTAACATATGGAGCAAACGTTTGTCGTCAATATAATGAAACTTGTGTCATAATCCATAAAACCACAATTGTGATTTTCTATAAATTAGTCTTCATAAAATACATAAAATACAAAAGTAGTAATTCTCATCATGTTCGTTTATTACAAAAAAGATATAAATAAATATTCAAAGTTTCTTAGAATTCAGGTACGTGCATATTTTTCAAACATTTGCTCAGTAAACAGCATTCACAAGCACTAAGTTAACGTTAATAAAAACGCAAATGCTATATGTATAAAGGCTCATCGTGTAAACTCATAAATAAAAAAATATCTTCTTTTCATCTTGGACATATTTAATTGGAAAGTAACTGTACACGCCAAGTCATCAAACTTGCGCACTTTTTTAAATCGATATTGATGTTCTAAAATTTTTACAAAACGGTCCATTCTTTAATGTCTCTCATCAGTAGAATTTTATAAAGATTCTATGCGAAAAATCTTAAACCACCGTAACAATTTTTTTAAAAATTTTGATATAACATTTTTATTTTTACATTTTTATAAAAATTTAATCTTGACAAATTAATATTTTAATAATTTAATTGATATTGATGAATGTAATGTGATCATAATATAATTTTTTTTAAATATTAATAAAATTTATTATAAAGCACAAAAATAAATGGTATTATTGGCATTATTGGTTTCTAGCATCAGTAACAAATATTAGCTTATCTAAAAATTATCTATGGACTTTAACGCAATACCCGATTTGTCCAACTCGTCCATCTTTTCTATTTCTTTAAATAAGAATCCATTTGCCATAACTTTAAAAGAATTATATTAAAAATAAACATCGCAAAATAACTGCTAATATACAGAAATAAAAAGATTATTCTTATTTTAAAAACATCTTTAATTTCAACGTGAAACTCTTGAAATAAGATTATATTGCGTTAAACGAAGAAAACTTGCTTAAATAAAGTCACTTTACATATTTCAACTAAGAAAAAAGTAAAGGGATGTTGAAATAAAAAGTTGGAACTTTTGTAAGACGATTGTTGCATATGTACAAAATAATGAATGCGTTAATTTGAGTGAGTTTTGATTTAACACTTCTTTCTTTTCTGTGTAACAACCAAACACTTAGTTTTATATCCAGATAAGCATTCAATGTGAATGATGATATTGTGACGACACATAAAGTTTGAGATTGTAGAATATAATTAAAACACTCTAGTAGCTTTTCACACTTCTTCTATATCGCATGTCGATGTGCGTAGATAAATTTGCATTTATCTACCTGCGCATTAGTAACGTCTGGAATAAATTCCAAGAGCAGATTGCATTTTTCAATAAAAAATACACTGATTACATAGCAAATGGATAAATATTTAGAAAAAAAATTAGCGTTATGACTTCAAGAGTTGTTGCAATGAAGCATCGGCGAGTTATCATGTACGAGAAATAAAATGAATGCGTATAGTCTCACTGACAGCGATCAGCAGTTTTTCCAGTCATGATTGAAGCTAAATATCCACTAATTGCAAGTTGTGTATAGTTAAACAGATCGTAGTCCGATCAGTGATTCAAATATCAAGGAAAAACTCGATTTAAATATCAAGACAAGAAAAATATGGAAACAGAAAAAAATAAAAGTAGTATTATAGAGAAGAATTATTTCTTGTTTAATTTTTTTCATTAAAATAAAATACTTAGAAATAACTAAAACAATAAAGTAATTAAGAAACAGTTGCATATAAAATCATTTATAACTAAAATACATGCTAATAAATCATTTGTACACTCTCTATATCGTATCAAAATTAAAAAAAACAGAAATAATGTTAAAATGTTTTCTCTTTATGGAAAAGAGCATTAGTTTTTACAAGCTGTTTAACAAAAATCTACAAGAGATGATATTTGCTAAAATATGACAAACGCTTCACATTTTCGAGCATGTTTATTTTGTCTGATAATATCAAATATAAAATTTTTTTGTAATTATTAATTATAAATTAATAATTATTCTGTCTTCTCTAATTTAGAAATAAGTGAGAGAAAATATATAGTTAGATTATATTATGTGTATATGTTTTATACGTCTCTGTTTGACTACCAGGAAATTCTGACCATTAAAGTGGACCACTTCGACGAATTTTCGGAAAAATGCAAAGAAATGTAAAATATGCAACGTCATCAGCGTAAGTAGATTGTCAATATCATTAATGCGATTCTAAGGAATGCAGGTGTACGAACGCGCGTTTTAGCATGTGTAAAGATGGTCGAGCTCACATTGAGCATTGTAAACACGTGGACGCGGTGACGTTTCGTGCAAACAAAAGCGTCGCTGTTCCTTGAAATTATTGAAAATTTCATTATTCATGATGTCATCGAAAATATTGACAGCTGAGAATGCCGCGTATTGTCCACGTCCGTCGCGACGATCCCGTCATCTTCCATCGCAGAATCGGCAAAACAAAATTCAACGGAAAACGACGCGCGTACGTCGTACACGTTAATTTTCATAGTAAGCAAGATCCCGGGTAACGTCAACCCCGCACTGCCAAATCTACGAGCCCAGTAACGCGATATTGCGCGAGACAGGTCGGTCACGAAGGAAACGTGCGTCAAATCGGCAAAGTGCTTCGAAATATTTCAGAACGGGAGCGCGAGAAAAGGGATTTGAGATGGGATTTGTTGAGCGCCGTGCAATCACGTCGCGTTCGTATAATAGATATACAGATACAGGCTTAATTTGAAACGTAACATACGGCATTGTTTCTTGGGATCGGCGTGAACTAGATCTTGCACGGTAAGGTACTCGAGTGTTTCGCTCTGATTTTGACTCGCTTAGAAATATCAAAGTCGATCTCTCTGAAGAGGTTTATCTTATGCGAAAAAAAGATTTGTAAAAAATACACTTATTTTCATTGGTCGTACTATATATATCTCGAGATATCTAGAACTTGTCAAAATCGGAAAGAGAACTTACGTATGTTAGAAATATCGAATCGTTCGTCATGAGAGAAAGAGAGCAGAAAATAAAACAAGGAGAAATGTTTACAGGCAAGAATACGTTTGTTGGGACGGAAGAGGATCCGCTGGCCGCGGATGGAATTTCCTAATCACTCGAGATACGAGGGTCAGGATGAAGAATCGCCGTTCTAAGACCGTGCGGGGAAAATCGATTTCCGTCGGAATAACGCGCGAACGGCCAGCATCCCGCGGTCCAGCTCTCGTAGGGGACCAGCAGAGTAGATCGCTTTCGCTGACCGCCGCCGTTGTAATCGTCGTCGATATATGCCAACATGCCTGACCGGCATGTCGTGACTTGCGTAACTTTGGGAGAACTGTTACGTGGAACGCGGCGACTTCGCTTTTTTTTTACTCTCTCTTTCCGAAGATAACCGGAATTGCTCCCATTCCGGTCCATTTATTACTCTTTTTTTTTTCTCTGACGCGATCCCGCGGCAAACTTGAGACCGGCGAACTTGCGCACTTCTCGCCGATAGAAGAGAAGTCACGGTGTTACGAAGACAAATTCGCGAGTTAACCCTGAGGACTTTACAGCCGACCTCATGTTGAATAAATAAATTTTTTCGACTCTCGACTTTTGCCCATTATAGGCATAAAATATTAAAAACTATTTTAATTCTGCGCATTCTAAATTACAGTCTCGTAAATTCTCGTATAAAAATATTGAAGTCATTACAAATTGCGAGTGATTAAAATTAAACATTCAATAAACCTTGATCACTCAAGATCCGTAATTACGTATGCATGCGCACAAGTATACCGATCGTTTCATTAATCATATCCGGTTTTGATTTTTGCTTCTTAACTAGTTACACATAAATCATCATTTTTATTTTAATACAAAATGAGATTAAAATTTTTGCTCATATTTCTTCCCCTTAACGCTTATAAATAATATAAATTTAATTATATCCCACGGGTGTAAAATTATGTCATGCTAGATGAGATATGTACGACAACGGAATATTTTTGCGGAGAGAAAAAAAAAGTTTTATATATAACGCCGATTATAAATGTATACACTATAAATAATTTAAAAGAGGAAGATATATTTATTAGAGATAAGAGACTATTAGAGCATTGTATAATACGTACATGCTGGATCTATTTTTAGATTTGTCAAATTTTGTATTTTTCAAAATAGTATGAGGAGAGACCCTCGAAATTAAAATAAGCGGAAGTAAAGGCTATAAGAGTCAGACGCAGATCTCCGTGCGTAATATCAGAAATAACTGATTTATTGGTCGTTATGATTTACATCGATCCGTACTTTTCGGCTCAACTTTGGGCCATCCTCAGCGGTATAATACCATATGGTACGGAGAACGTTTAATATATTATTTTAATTTATACCGCTAAGGATAGCTCAAAGTTGAGCCGAAACGTATACGGATCGATGTAAATCACAACGACCAATAAATCAGTTATTTCTGATATTACGCACGGAGATCTGCGTCTGACCTTTATAGCCTTTACTTCTCTTATTTTGTATTTTTCTAACAATAAGACAAAGATTTGCAATCCTGAAATATACTGAGATCCTGACCTAAACTTATTTCAAATAAATCAAGACATCTAGCTTGACGATATAGGTGTATGGTAATAGACCGACACGATAAAAAGAAAGTAGGTTTCTGTAGAACGCATTTTATATGATGCAATAATTGAACGAGAGAAAGAAAAAAAAACGGTTTTGCTCGTTGCACAAACATATCGGTATATCCCGTTTGCTAATTAATTTTTCATAACATGCCTTCTGTGCAGAGTTGCAAAATAAATTATAATAATGTGATTATAACGTAATGTTAGTATATAGGAGCATGTTACAATGTGTGTGTGTGTGTGTGTGCGTGTGACGCACTTATAAACAGAGTGTCAAACGTTCTTCATACGGAACATAGAGAAGTTAAAGAACTGCAGACGTTCGATATTTTTTACAATTGACTTGTAAACTATATATTGAAAACTTTTGTTTCGTTAATTAATAAATAACCATATTTATGTGAAAATAAATTATGCGTAACCAAAAATAAAATAAGTAAATAAGTTGTTATGTTCACAGCTAATGACAGCTGTCAAATTAATGATATATAGAAATAAATATGATTTAATTCCTCCTCGAAACAAAAAAATAGTTTTCGGTATATTTTACAAGTCGATTCTATCGATTTGTAAGTGTTGCTTTTTATTGAAGCATGTTTCCACTTTAATAGATATATATTTAGCGAAAATTTTTATCGTACATTTTCTCGGTTCTGACGTCACAATCCACAATCTAAGATAGTAAGTAGTGGCGAGTAAACAGGAGCCTTAACTGCAAGATATACAAATGAAGATACTTTCGGCCTCCTGGATTAGGCAAATTTCACACTTGGCGTTCACCGCCCGGGATGCTGCGAAGCGGCCGAATCCACGGGCAAAATTACGGTTGAACGTCGTACCGCGGGATGGCGCTAGATTTCCGACGCGCCTCGCCGGCGCCGGTCTCGCGCGGAGCCGGAGACCGTCACCGTCACAATCACAATCACAATCGCTCCCGCGCCCGTGATGTTCGCCGGTTCCGTCGCTTCCGTCACTTCCGTCTACGCGATCACCTATCCGGCGCGATTAGTGATTAAATAAAGAAGGACAGCTATATATACACAAAATTCGAGCGTGGACACGAGCGTTTTCGAACGAACGTCGCGTAATCTCAGAGAGCAGGGAAAAAAAAGGGAGTGCACGCCGGTGAAAGAGAGAGAGAGACAGAGAGACGAACGAGCCGGTCGGTGCAGAAGTGCGCGCAGGTAACACGGGCGTCGGGCGGAGTTAACACGAGGGAGAGCAGAACGGAGCAGAACGGAGCAGAGGATTTAGGATCGCGCCGGTGTCGAAGGGAGACGGAATAAGAGGCGACAACGGCGGTAGTGGCACTAGTGGCGGCGACGATATAGGATAGGCAGGACGCGGTCGGGGGGGAGGCGATCGACTACGTTCGGCGGACGGCGGCTGGCAGTGCTGACAGGCGAGCGAGGCAGCGAGCGAGCGGCATAGGCGAGAGACTCGTCGGCGGCAGTGGACGGACGGCGGCAGCGTCGGTGCTAAAAGGCAGGGACGGTCGTCGGCCGTCGCTCGAGCGTGACCGCGTGTGTGAGCTTAGCAGTTAGCAGCGCGGCGCCAGCCCAGAGAGTGTCCAGTCCCTCTCCCTTTCTCTCTCTCTCACCCGGTTCGTCTTGGTTCGTCTCTCTCCTCCGTGCCTTCGCGTGTGCGTCTCTCTCTCCTCCATCTCCGTCGTCCCTCTTCTTCCGCTTCGCCTTCCCCTTTCCGTGCATCCACCGCCGGGCGACGTGGAAGAGGAGGAAGACGACGACGCGTGCCGCTGCTCGACGGCCGAAGAAAACTTGCGGCCGACGGCGGGCAGTCGTTACTCGAGTTTACCGAGCCGCAACGGCGAGAGGCATAATTTCTCGTCATTCACCCGTTCGTTCGTTCGCTCGCTCGCTCGCTCGCTCGCTCGCGGCATACTTCATCACGAGGTCGCGGCCGCGCGGGAAGGAACCGACCGACCGACCGCCGGCGCCGAGGCGAAGCGACGACGATCACGGGGAAGAAGAGAAGCGGCGCCGAGGTTGTTGCCTCCGCGCTCACCGTTTTTCGAGGGAAGGTGGTGTGTCGTGCGTTTTATGTGCGCGGTCAGGTGACAAAGGGAGAGACAACGACGACGAACGCGGAGTGTTGTCGCTGCTGCTACTGCTGTTACCGCTGTTGCCGTTACTCCATCGCTGTTGTTAACGTTGCCGCGAGATCACGTAATCGCCGACGTGCTGCTGCCGGCTACGCGGTGGTGGTGCTCGCGAACGAAGGGTGCTCGGTGGCGACGACGGACGGAAACCGGAGCGGACCATCTCACGGGGGCGGCGAGGAGAAGAAGAACGTGGAATAGTAGGTGGGTGTAACCCGCGCTGACAGCGATTCGCGCGCGGCCGCGTTAACGTGCGTTAACGGCCGGCGCGGCGGCGGGGCGCGCCGCGTAATCGAGGAGAGCGTGCACGCGCGCCCGCGGCGCGTGTACCGGCGTCTGCCGCGGCCCGCGGCTGGCCGCGGCGGCGGTTACTTTGAGGTTAAGTGACGCACCTGCGATCGATCCGCCCGCCCCGCGGAGAGGAAAACCTATCTCGGAGCGACGATCGGGCGAGCCAGGAACGCGCGGAACGAAGGACGCGACCGAGGGAAATCGGCGCGCGGTATCTCGTCGTTTCTCGACGTCGCTTGGCCAGGATATGCGCGAGGAATACGGCGGCCTCATCCCCGCGAGCGCGCGAGTTTTCGTCCGTCCTTCGAGAGGATCGGCGCGCCGCGCCGGGTCTCTCCGGTTTGAGCGTTTTGTTATTCGCTCGGCGTTTCACATTCGACTCTTTTCTCGTTCCAACCGGCATACCTACCCCGGGCTTGTAACCCCCCAAAATAACTTTCTAACCCAAATTCTTTCAAATTCGCGAACCGTCGGAATGTCAAGTACGCAAGACTTGACGCGTTGTTCTCGTGTGATATCTGATGGTTATCCTTGAATGTGAGAAAGATCGAAGCTAACGAGGAAGAGGTTTCGTTCGAGTGTCCTTGATAATTTTTCGTCTTTTCGTGTCAGCGCGATTTATTTAAGTCTTGCGTCTCTGATCTCGATGAAATGTTCTCGCAAAAGGAATTTAGAAATTTAACAATTAGGGAAGAATGACATTTTACGGTCGGGACTGGGTCTTTTGGTAGCCTAATGATATTATTCATGAATTTGTACTACTGTTATTGTTCTAGCTTTAATTAGACAATTAGAGACCACATTTCAAGACCGTAAGTAACGGCGCGTGGTTTACTAAAACTAAGGCGAAGAACTGTACATAAAATTCACACGAATAATATTATTATTAGACTACCAAAAAAGATCCAGTCCTGACAGTAAAATAACGTTTTTCCCAAATCAATTGTACATTATATCGTATATCGGTCGTGTTTTCACTTATTTATTTATTATAAATTTATATTGTGTGTATGTGCATTAATACTGATATATTATTAAAAATATAAAGTCGTATGATTCGGGAGATCAATAATTTCTACAATGTAATACATAATAAATGTAATTTTATGCGAGTAGTTACATTCTGTGTAACAAAAATAAGGTATTTATTCACTACACGGGCACCACTTCTGAAATAAATGCATATAACAGTAAATTTAATTATCATTACTTCAACAAATAATGTAAATAGGTTAGTAATCGCTGTACTGTCAAGTAGAAAAAAAAAATTAAAACCCGCGCTTGTCCAACGAATAAGTAGGTAAATCACTAACTGCAAAACGACGCCGGAGATTTTATATAACGATGAATAATGCACGCACGATCCGTTTAATATATTCCAACCTTAATTACTATTGATTACTACATATAATGACGGACGAGCGTCAGAAAATGCAATTTTATTTCGCAAAGTGCACATTATTTGCGATTAAATTGTAGCAAAAACTTTTCGTGCCGTAAATAAGCAGGAAAAAACCAAGGATATAAGACAAACGAGATTGAATAACGTTTAGGGAAAAAATCAACTTTCTCGTTTGTTCGTTCCTCCACACATGTTCTCATCAGCCGCCGCAACGTAACGATTCAATCAGTGTTTTCGATAAAGCGCCGCGCCGTAATCATACGCTTTACGCAAAATTTACTTTCGTTGTAATCGCCAAGCCTCGCTATATACTGACGGCTCGAGAGCGGAGTTCATTCGGGCGCTTTCTCTCTTACGTTCAAGCGGCACGCTGCTGAAACGTTATATTAGCTTATAACTAATTAAACTAATAACCCATAACTCGCGGTGAACTTGGTTGATGTCTTAACATTCTTGTATCTTAATTTCTATCCGCGCAAATAATTGATGGTTGAATCGTTTGCGACACTTCTCGGCTTCCGCTCCGAAAAAAATTTCATTCCGTGGAATTTCACCGAGTACCCCTAATTGTAAATATTGACCTCTTTATCAATTGAAAAATAAATTATACGAGACGATCCACGTTCGTTCTAACGCTACTTCTCAAATCGCGCGTGTCATCTTCGCGACATTATAATGCCCGCTAACATCGAAAATGTTGCTCGGAGCAAGTAAATGTCGCGACCAGACACGGCATTGCCAGAAGAGTAACTTTGTAATTTGAAACGCTGCAAACGGCTGCGAGGTTGAAACTTTACGAAGGCAATAACGTTACATCGTTGCGGGTATTGTCACTTTGTAATTCCATCTAGTGCTAATTAAACGCCTGTAAAAATATTAACTAGTCCAATGCCTTGCATAAAGTATGTAAACTCAAAACATTTGTGGTTGTCTCTTCCTTTTTTCGCTTTAGAATATTTATGTATAATCGACAAAAATGTTCCCACATTTTCATCTTTAAATATTCAAGCGTTATGAAACTCGAGAAAGCATTGGATGTTTTATATGTTTTATTAGTTTTGGACGTTCAAAAGTCTAACGCGTTCCAGAGTTATCAGAATCGCCTCAAGAAGTTTAAAAAGACAGGAAAGATTTGATGCCGACTCTAATAAAACTTTGGAGATTAATGCCACTTTACGATAGTAAGTCTTTCATGAAGTTACATAAATATTATCGCTTCACATCGATCTCTTATTATAGTCGAAACCGTAATAAAAAAGTCTGAGAATCGTAACAAAGGGTAATCATAATAAGAAATCTTCATAATCAGATAATCACCTTCACTTCAAGAAATAATGAATATTTTCCCTATGATATAGCATCAAGCTTACGTCAAGAAAAGTGTTACATGAATTTTAGCCGTTACTCGTATTCTTACAATTAGATTTCTCTGATTAACTGCTTGGAAGCTAATTAAATCGCTAAGATGCATCTCACATGCCTATATGTAAAAATACGCATGCTATTTGCGGCAATTTGTTTATTTGTAGTGTTGACTCAAATGCCGTTAGCAAAATATTGCGGACTATCATTAGCAATCGCGCGTCTGCACGAGTGATTGGATGATACGCATGTTGGTTGCGCCTATTAGTAAATAAATAAGTAAATAAATACACGAGACGCGAAATATCGGAAACGCGACGGGTGCTTTTTGTTTTTCGACTTCGCGGGATGCCTGTTTTTTATTTGTAAATTCATTATTTAAATTAAACGAGCACGCAAATCAAATGGGATCGTCTCGCGAGTCCTCGCACGCCCGCAGCTATTATACACACTCCGCGCTGGCCGGATTATCGAAACGGTCTCGAGCCACGATCCGAAAAAAAAAAAGAAAAGAACGCGAAGCACACCGCGTAAATATAGAATGCACGCGCTTTGACCGCATAGTCTCGCGTGCTAACGTTGGGCTATCGATAAAAGCCTCGTTCCTAACGTTCGATCGTTGTATTCTTACGTAGGGTATGAAATTTAATCCTTCGCGTCTTGACTCTTTATAACAGCGAGGATTTTTTAATTTTACGATTGACATAAAATACGAAAGTTTTGGTTAGCGTCTGATAATTATACCCGATATATGTATCAGAGCCTGATGACCATGTATTTTGTGTATGATTACTAAACATCATATATCTTGTATCAATATTGCAACGAGGACATTCTTTTGAAGAATTTGCTTACGAAAGAATTGAGAGAAAGTGCGACTTGCATGGCCGATTACGTACGCAAGTTTCAAACGATTCCTGCGTATGACGTATTTTGGCTAGAACCGATTACCGATTGATTAGACATTGAAGCACGATTCTGTTTCAAGTAAAAACAATGAAACGTTGGGAAAAAAGAACGGGGAAGAAAGTGCAACGTGACTTAATATGCACAGCATTGCAGCTTATACATCTTCCAATCTTCGTGCGTTCAATGCCAACGGGAATATCTTATTACTGTATGACACGTATTCGTAATAAAGAAAACTTCAAGCATCAAATTATCGATTCTCTCGCCTTTATCCGCGATTTCTGTCTTGATCGTCGCGGCCGAACGTGACTGCGTTATCATTTGTCGCGATAACGTAATCTTCCATTGCGATTAATCGAAGATGTACGAGGAACTCGCGATAATCATTATAATCAAGAGACGTGGCTATTCTTAATTACGGTACGAAAATAACATTCCGTCCGCGATATAAAAAACGATAAAGCGATGATTACGTTGGCCGGTATTATTTAATCTTTATTACGTGTCGTTCGTATAATCGGCTGTATTACTGCAAGACGGCGAGCGAATACAACTTTCTACTCTCATAGAACGCTATAAATAACGGCGAAATTACGTTCATTTAAGAATTATAAAGTAAACGCTTGTATTGGAATTGTATTAAAACGCGTGACAAGTTTGTATTACCTTTTTATGACTCTTTTTTTATTTGCGATGCAATACTAAGTTTACAATTTGATTTTGTAATACTGTCGATAATAAGATGTTGCAAATATTAATATTAATATTAATATTAATTTTGATTAACCGCACAGTTCTGTTCAGTTCTATTAAACGACACGTAATTCGGTAATTCATGAATGACATTCGCGATAGAAAATTCGATAATTTAATTGATGATATTTAACCGATAATGGATGATGCATCGCGATGTGAATCATGAACAAGCGGCTGTTTGACGACGTGATTAGCCGTATTACGATCAATACGAATCATAATCTGTCAGAATCAGAAAATGCTAAGAGTAGACTATTAACTCCATATATAGGTATTATGGTATTACGATAAAATTACATAAGGCATCCTTGAATATCTATTAAGAATAATCTTGAAAATAGATCTGAAATTGCTTTTTTGCTTGCAGAATTTAAATTAAATATAATGCGTTTTTTTATGATTTCCGGAATACATAATATTCGACGTTAAATATTTTATAACGTTTTTTTTTTTTTAATTAACGCTCGTTTGAAATTGAATAAAGAGTAACATTTTTTTTTTTACTTGAAGATGAGACTAACAATAAGTAAGTGAATATAAATTTAAATGTTATTGACGTCTCAACAGCTTCATTAGAAGAAAACTTTATTTCCAAATTGATCAAAATATATAACTGAAAAACTCTTGGCACCTTATTTAAATATTACTCCAAACAGGCGAGTTTGATTGCGAGATTAGTTAGAAGTTACGCGTGCAATTACGCATTGTTTCGTGTATAAACAAAATGAGTAATAATTTGCTTGCACTGCACGATTGGATCTGAAAGATATCATTCACGTTATCATTACGATAACATTTTTATATATGTACAGTAATTTTAAATGCGGAATCTTTAACATTAAAAGGATAAGCTGTGCGATCGAATAAATATTATGCAATGCTAATTTAAATGAAAGGAAAGGAAATCAAAAGGCACGTGCATATTTATTTAAAATGTATATTTATTTAAAATTATGGTAAATACCTGACCTACAAAAAGAACTGCTGATTTATTTTTCTTTTATGATTATTACATTTTATAATGTAACTGGACAGTAAGAACTAGAAACTGATCCTAAAACTACCTGTGTGGCAACAAAAATTATTGCGCGACATAAATTACACGATTTCCTGTTGGAATAGCAATAATAATTGCTAAAAGTCATAATAAAATTGATAGACGATACGTGGAGAGAGACCTTGCATTTCGCACAAGATATGCAATTAATAGTGTTTTATATAGAACGTATATCTATGAAAGATATACAAATGCAAAGAATTAAAAATGAACATTAGGAAAGGAATGTCGCACCGTTGTCGTAATTAGACGGACTATTTGCAATTTGAATGCAAGATTGATTTATTAGAAACGCACTTAAGCGCACGCCTCTAGAAGAGAAAATGTCAAACTGATTAATCCGGTTTTGCGTCGCTGATAAGCCGTACCGTGACCGTGCCACAATCGTGCCGATAACGAAATGAGTATAATACCGGTTATCTTGTACCGGTTGTCTAATAAAAAATGCTTAAATGCCGTGCCTACTCTTTTAGCGCAAAAATACAACGCAATTATATATTTTTCTCCATAAGTCAAATATCGTAATTTTATAAACTGCGTGCGGTATACGTCACACATATTACACATGCGTCCCTTTTGCGCCCTCCTTTAAACTGCCTAACTCTGGTGCAATTGTTTTTGACGCGCCGTAATCGTGTATTTAGTAACTTTCTCGCGGCACACTTCGCGGTACCGAAGGTAGCCTCCTTCGTGTCACTTTTCCGTCTCTCCTTTTTCTCTTTCTCCTTTTTGTTTCGAAGGCCTGCCACCAACGTCTGCTCACCTGTCTGTTTTACGTAATACGCATAATCGACCGGGGAAGCTACGCCACGTCGTCGGGAGAGCGGGGGAAAGAAATTTACGCGACTCGATAAGTCTCGGCTAAATCCCGTTTTGCACCGACAAATGCTTTGGTCGCAATGCGTTATCGGCATTATATCTTCTCTTAAACATTCAATGATGACACATATGATGACAAAACATAAAAGTCTCTTTGATATAAAATTTCAACGATAAGAAAAGAGGATTAATAACGACATTCATATATACCACATACGATGCCTTCTATAACGATCAGATTTTTTAATTCGATGGCAAATTTTAAATCGAGTGCAAAAGAAAACTTGATACGAATTTTTGGATCAAAAGAAAGCTTCATTAAATATTTTATGTAATGTAATATGTTTCGTACTATTTATGTATTTATTATAGAAAAATAAAAATTTATACAGTACAGGTGGAGGAGACAGATAGGTCGTCCGGTTGAGTTTTGGAATGCATCCCATTTGGAAGTAAATAAGTATTAATGATCTTGCGCAATGATATATATTCATTATAATGCTATGGTTCTACAACGCGTGTCGTAGGTCGTGGATCGTGGGAAATAGACCAATCACAGTCGAATTTGAAAAGAATAGTCGACTGTGATTGGTCAATTTCTTGCGACTAGATAAGAATAGACAAACAAGATGTTAAATATATTAAAATGTTTAAAGAATTGATAACTGCTGGCATGGTAGCTAATATAAGTAGGCTGCATTCCGGAACTCAACCGGACAACCTTTCTGTCCCCAACTGTCAATCGCGCTAATCCGGTGGTATTAAAATGAAGTTGTGCCGAATTAATGAATTTGCCTGAATGTAAGGAATATAGGACGTATACATAAATAAAATAATTGTGTACTTTGAAAATTCTGATTTTTATACGAATAATTTCACCCCATTTAGAAGAACACTGCGCTTGCATATTTACAATTTGGCTATTTTATATTGATTATTAAAGCGACAAAATTGGCATCTGTGTGTGTGTGAGAGAGAGAAAAATTAAGAAGTAAAGCTACAAATCAAATAAAAATCACAGAGAGCAGAATTGAGCAAATCAATTAACATGTTTATATTTAACATTGAAAATGATGTAATATAACTAATTATAATGTAATACTAATATAATTAATTACTCGGATATGTTGAATATGTTGGTGTTCAAATAAGAGTTGACATGAAAAATGGCTAGCAATGCCATCGCTATACGAAAAAGATTAGGGAGTTTTTGCAATACCGTCTTTCGGATACGGTTACGGTATCTGAAAGACGGTATTGCAAAAACTCCCTTTTAATTGAATAAAATATCCCTATCATTGAAAGCATTCGCGATGAATCTATACACGTCATTTTGTGTTACATAATCGTAACCTAAAAAACGTTATACAATAAACAAACTTGACGTTTTCATTAAAAGAATATTGGCAGATAATAAACAAGGTACATAATGACCATATCACATTTCAGCGTACAAAAATAATTTCTTATTCGTGGCACAGCGTGCGAAGTCAAACTCGGCGCCGTCTTTACACCGCTTGAACACAATCATCGTGCCCGTACCGCATGCACTAAGTGCACTTATTAAATATGAATTAACTACGTAACTGCACGTAGGTCCGTATTCACTTTAACGCGATACAGCGCATAAATACGCCCACATATACAATCGGTCGCGCTCGACTACGCCTACCTTCCTTACACCGAGATTAGAGCTCAGTGTGTCAATGGCAACGTCATCGCGGTCGTCGGTTTCAATGAAGATATTCGACGAAATGTTAGCTCGAGCACATTCTACGGGTGACCGTTACTTCGACCTACTTACTAACAGCTAGACGGCATATTTGACACAAAATCGGGACGAGGCGTGAGCGTATTAAGAAAATCGCACGTGAATTTGCTCGGAAGAAAATTAGCTCGGTATAGTTGATAAATCCTGTTGATGTGAGACGAAATTTAAAAAAAAAAAGTAATAACTTTGCGCTGTATCTTTATTATTGTATTAAAGAAGAGATCGCGTTTCTTAAAACATTTTATAAAAGTTAAACAATTAGTTCTCATGTATACATTTATATACATTTTATAAATTTTTGGAGCATTGCTATAATCTTGACGGAGTATTCTCAGATGACAGTTATACTTGTTATTCGCAAAAGTATAAGAGACAAGCCGCAAGCGGACGTATTCTTTGGAATTGATTGATTTTTCCGGTTTATTTCAGAATCATATATTATGATAACAAAAACATCGATAGACAAAGGAAAGCCCTTCTTTTTCGTTCGCTATATCAATTCTGGTCATAATTGAAATATATTTCTATGCGACCTTAAAGGTTTCATTGAATTATGGAATTTTCAGCGATGGCTCTTAGCGAAACTTCTCTTTCCTCCGCGCCTTTATGGGAATTTCACTTAACACAACGTATACTGTGTATACCTTCATAAATTTCATTCAGAATCGTCACTAACACGCGCGAGAGAGAAATAAAAGAGTCATCGTTTTCTAGTCAATGAAAGCATTGAGAATATTGCAAATATGTGTTCAAAGGAAACGATAGAATTGACTTCATTAGCATTACACTGATTTTAATATACATATATTATACTGAAACGTGTCGTTCTAAGTGCGTTATCCTTGACCGTACTTCGTTGGAACACACTGTAAATCCAAGTGTGTTATTTCTACACACATAAACGTTTAAAAATTACAGATTTGACTGAAGCTCGTTTCGCACATGTTTTGTTGCGTATTAAATTAACGCATTTAATCGTATCACATTGAAAATTAATACGTTCAACCGTGTCAAATGACGTGATTTAAAACGGCAAGAAATGTGTAAGAAGAACTTCAGTTAAAATAACACACTTGGATTTGCAGTGAAAAAGCGTTGCTCTCTCGAAAGTAAAATACGAAAAATAATTCTTATTATATTTCACTTTCAGATATTGTTCAAGATGACGAGCGCAGTGACGAGCCTGGTGCATAGTTATAGGGACCTTATGGACAATCAGTCCGGTAAGTCCGATATATTTTCAATTCTAACATACTTTAACTCCCGCATCCAAAATCCCCCGATATCTTTTTTAACCATTCTATACATAAATTCTAATGTAGAACCTTGTTTTTTCTTACGAATTCGTAAAGTAACGAAAAAAATTAAAAGAGTAGAATATCAATTCTTTACCTATAAACCTATACCATGAGGATAGAGCTTAACAAACACGCGTTATCATTCCGAAACGTTCTCTCGAAACGAGTTTCGAAAACTCGTTCGCTGTTACTATTCGAAAATTGAGTTTTACGGACAAATAGAGATCGAAGATTAGGTATACGCGACCGTAAAAATGGATTGTTTTTCTGAAGAATATCTCGCAGAATGCTGCTAAATTATTAAAAATGGAAAATTACCAACGTCGTGATCGATATTGTTGGCGGCGAAACGTTGACAAAACTGGAATTAATGCGTGAGGTGCAAATATAAAACATTTTTTCATGCGCAGTATATACTCGAGTTTTGACATTTTCCCTGAACGACGATCGCGATAACGTTGCCATTGTGACACACCGAATTCTAATCTCGGCATAAGGAAGTAACGCCACTAAAAGCTCTTTGAGCTGTAGAATCGAATAACGGTCAAAATTGTTCGTTCCACCTTTGACAAGGACTTGGATAAATTCACGAGATTGAAAAGTAGCCCAAGTAATACATTCTATGTTGACACATTGCGTCAATGAGCCACGTGAATTAATGTAATCAACACGGTGAAATGTGTTTATCCGCGACGTTCTTTTCTTACCGACATTATGTAACAGCCAGTAGTTTCGCAAATATGGTAATAGGGGAGAGATAAAGTAAAGGACATTTATGTAACGCGGCCTATTAAATGGTCCAGTATTGGATGTTTAATTAGATGACGTAACGTTCGCGTACGCGATATGTTGACGGACAAGGAAGAAAGGGGATCGCGCATCTCGTCCCGATGTTTTCTCGCCGATCGGGTGACCGTGTATATACGAGAGAGGCCATACAATTTGCTCAAGAGGTCGGATGAACGACGACGAGGAGCTCTTCTCGCCGGAAATCCCGCGTGTATTACAATCGAAATTTCAACGATTCCGAGAGTCTGTTTACCGCGCGTATTTTCACGGCGACGAGAACCCTTCCTCCAGCCCCCCCCTTTCCCCCCCCTCTTCGGAATCTTCCGGCGTGGGGCGAGTCAATATCGTGTCGTAACGGCCGGCAAGCGTTCCGTTTCTAATTTCTCCGAGTGCCATTCGGGGAATCCTTGGACCCCCGTTTTCCATATACGAGTCACTCGGCGGTTCCTGGTTTCGACATTCTTCGCGATATTCGCGTAGCGAGATACGATAGCGAAAACGAAACTCCCAGTAATTTTGATAAAATCTTATCCGTTTGTCTCCTTGCAGTTTAATTCTGAGAATAAATTATTTTTATTGCTAATAACTGGACATATTCACAGCCGCTGAAGCAAATTTATGTCACTTTAAGCTCTATTAGGTAATTGCCGCTGTACGTAATTTCATGTACGTTATTTTATATCTTTAGGAAGGCAGGTGACTTTTAATTCGTATTTATGATTATTGCGACTATCTAACGCTAAATTTTTTGCCACTTATAATAAACCATGCACTTTCGTGTCCCAGGCGTTTTTCAGTATGTTAATAGCTTTGAAAAATTCCCCAAAAATTATTATAATATCTTTATACCTTTAACTAAAAATCAATGTAAAGAAAATTTGGAAATTATTTATTTAAATATATTTTTTTCAAGTTCATCAAAATGAGCGTTTGAAAGAGTTATTTTAAAAAATTGTTTTGATTCGGACGTGAATTTGACACGTGTCTCCCAGTTTGACGTCGCACGCTAAAATCGCCGGCGAATTAATATAATCTTCTACCAGTTTAGAAAGGAAAAATTTATTCAAATTAGCCGACCAAAAGATTCACAAGCGAGTAAAAAGACTTTTACGAGATATGATTTGCAATTTATATTCTTAAATTATTTCGAATATCCGGGTTTTGCGAGCAAATTGTTATAAGAAGAGAGAAATCAGTAAAAATAAAATGCTTCGTGTAGCAGAAACCGATTAAACACGAAAGGTACCTTATGACAGTTATGACAAACTTTTTATACGTTTATTAGCGTGATTAAAATAGAATTGTGGAAGATAATTAAAAGATCGATCTCGAATCACGCAATAAACCACGCACACGTTTGCCGGAGCCAATATTGCCGGGGCATCCCTGTATACGCCTATTCCAGAGGAATTGAAGGAGAGCTAACGTAAATAATGGACGTTCGTCTGTGGCGTCAATACGGCGTTGTGACGGGGTAAGATCGGCGTTATCTTTAATTGGGGCGTGACGAGAGCAAGAAAATTGCACCGTTGCGTCGTCCGACATTTCGCCGCGCCGCGACGCGACGTCTTGAAATCGATGAAAACAGTAATCCGCTAGTGTGGCGACCGATATAATATTTTTTTTCTTCTTTTTTTCTTATTAATGCGGAGGGAAGGAGAGAAAAGGCTTTCGTGTCATGCGGAAAAACAGCTGTAACTCCGACGAAGTGGCGTCGACGTCGCGAGTATCGGTTGGCGACTCGTATTTTCCCGCTAATAACGTAGGCCGTACAGACACGGAGGCGCCTGCCGTTGCGTTGCTGGTCATTGCGACGACAGGCCGCCCTTTTGCCGCATTGTTGATTTCGTCAAAGTCCTCCGCGAAGGGTATTACGTAACGGCCGAATAGACGCGGATAGACGAAATTCGATGCAATATTCACCGTCGCCTATAAGCGCTTCGCTTTGTCATTACAGGTTGCGTGCTTCGTAACTCGCCTGCTTGCACCCACTTTCCTTTCCGATACCAACTGGCGTGCGCTTGTTATTGGGACACCGCATCGCTCTCGCGTCGCTTTTTTTTCTAATTGATTAGTGGAGCAAAACTTTCGTGTGTATCTGACTTTCCTAAGTCAATATCGATGTCAAGAGACGCGATAGTGTCTCGCGCCGGATACATAAATCTTTTACGTCAAGATTCAACGCGCTTGGATGTTTTGAAAACGTCAACGCCGATGAGTCAACGCCTCGTAATCGTAAACTAAACGGTCAAATTGGCTCGTTAATTATATCAACAGCGTGAACTGTTAAAACCGAAGCATAATATCGACGATAAGCCGCGTCGCATTGTCAGCGTGCAATCGAGTCGTCAATCAATTGTGTATTGACCAAGAGCTCAAGCTGAAGAACGTTGAAAAAAAAAGCAGAGAGGAAGAGAGAAAAGAGAGAGAGAGAGGAGAGAGAGAGAGAGAGAGAGAGAGAGAATCGTTCCTCGTATCAGTCTCATATACGTCGGGTCGCACGAGTGCGAGGGCAATTTAGCGGAAGGCGACTGCTCACTCATTCGCGCCTCGTGCACGCACTCGCGCCTTTTTCTGCTTCCTCGTCGTCGAGGGTGGATAGAAAAATGACGATGGCTACTTACTTTCTAAGCTGCTCGGAAGACCGAACGTGTTACTGCATGAAAATCGGGATAATAATTCTCTTTCAGGCGCGCGATTTAGAAATCTTTTGATTCTGAAAGAGGACGCGCGCGAAACTGGTAGGACAACCGATCTGACATTTCTGCTAAATTTCCCTCGTAGTTGATACCCGGCGTTACAACATCGGCAGATTCGAACGCGCACTTGTCGACAATGGTGTAATAAATTCTCGTCCGCAACGGTACTTCCTGTCGCCAGTTACGAATTTTGACCCCATTACAGGTGCGCGTCGCGGCGAGACATTGCATAATGCGGAGACCACTTTTAAATTGTCATCGCATGCTCTACTTTCCAATGTATATGATATACAGTAGATTCCCCTTCATATAACACGACGGAAAATTTTTAATATTTGTTTGTTTCAAAGTGAAATAAGAAATATTTTACTGTTACGCACCTTTAATATTTATTTTTACATTTTTTTTTAATAAACTTACATCTTTTATAAATATGTTTCCACATGCATACATAATCTACATATGTATAATCTATGTAACTCACATATATAACACGGAACGCATCCCTCGTGTTACGAGATCTACTGTACATTGCGAAACGTTGATACTCCGCGAGGAGCGGAAGTTTCGCTTCGTTCCGAGCGGAAGTTTCGCTTCGTTCTTGCGCCGGTTCTCCCTAAAAATCTCATCTACTTCCTTTCTTAAATGACTTCACGCGCAAACTTTCCGCGACTTCTTTTCGTATGTGATTAAACAGTTTCTTGCTTTTCTAATGTTACGTTCTCTCTGTTTCCAGATTCCAGGGTGAACGATTGGGTGATGATGAGCAGTCCCTTCCCAACCGTGGCGATATGCCTGTCGTACGCTTACTTTAGCAAGATTCTGGGACCGAAACTGATGGAAAATAGAAAGCCTTTCGATCTTCGGGGGGTCCTTATAACGTATAACTTCCTACAGACCCTCTTTTCCACGTGGATATTCTACGAGGTTTGTTTCTCTTACGTTACGTTATTATTTCTCTAACACCGGTTTTATCGCTAGAGGAATTAACGCAATAGGGGGTTTATTGTAACTACACATCACGACGAAATTCCTATAAATAGAAACCTCCACGCACACAAACTTGTTATAGATATTAATAATTCAAGATTAAATATGAATTAAGTAAAAGCAATTGCAATATACGAGATCTTTTAAATAAAATTGAATTAGATATCTAAAATTTGTTCACGCTCAAGAATAATTTATTTTATATCCGTTAATAAATATTGGAGTAACAGTTTTCGTCAAAATTCACGATCCACGATCGTTCGCGTTGAACGGAGTCGACGAGATTACTCCTTTTATAAATCCGTAATCACGGCGATTCGACCGCGATTGTCTTCCCGCGCGGCGATCAACAGGGAATTGCCTTCAATTATTCCTCCTCCGCCTTTTGTTTCGACATGGTCACAATAACTGCCGTTGACTCGATCAGGCAACAGCCTGCGGTTCCGAAGTATTACTTCGAGGGAAATCGCGATCTCCCGAGTTAAAAGTTAAAATAATATCCGATCGAAAAGAAACAAACTTGCCGAGTGCTAAAAGCACTTCGAGATAAAACACCAATAAGTCACTGTTCTGAAGCGCCAAATAAATATTTTTTTCCATTATTAACTTTGTTTCTATCTCTCAATTTATTCATTTACTATCTTTTTAATTTACTAATTTGCTATCTATATAGATTATGTGGCGTGCATGAATGACACGTTCTGATAATATATATTCTACGCGATTATTGGAAAATAAAACTTTTCATAAACATGTATCCTGGTCGCGATTGAAATGTTTTATTGTTTTATTGTCTTTCCCAACACGGTAATATTGGAATAACAAGGACAATGGAATTCGGTTAAAAATATGCCGACTCGTGGACTTAATTATTGTCTGCGAGCGCAAATTGAATTTGCTCAATCGAATGTCTATTGCTATATCACTTGCAATAATAATCAACGTACATTACGTATTTATTAACGAAACGTATACATATTTATCAATATTGTAATTCGATCGAGACGTATTTCCTGTAATCAGGTCAATATCTAGGTCAACTTTCTAATATCATGTTCTACTTCGGGAAAATTTTTAACACGTTATACCTAATTTCTGCGTCCATTATCGTAAATAATTTGAAGCAACAGAGATAATGTTGCAAAATACAAAACTAACTTTCAATGCAATTTAAAAGATTTAATTTGCTTGAAAAATTACAACTGACGTCATTGAAGAAGTTATATTTTTGCTAATGCAATGTATTTGTACGTTGATTATTCTATAAATTGTATGTATGCAATTATACATGGATGTGTGTATGTAATTATATATCTCCCACACTTCCGGACTTGTCCGATTGGCGTGCATATTTAAAGGCATGCATGCTAATCGTATCTGGGCCCGCGTAGTCAATATTGCGTACACATATCGCGGTACAGTTACGCGAATGCGAACATGTTATCGATGTCACGCGGAAATGATTAAAAATGTCATCACCTCAAAGAAAAGATAGGTCACGATAATGGCCAAAAAAACGCCTTTGATCTTTTTTTATATCAAAGTTATTAAGAAGATATGAAAGTTATTAAGAAAAGATATGTCACGAAACGTGTCATGTTACATGATGATTACAAAAAACCACATCTATCTTGTATCGATATGAATTTAAAAAAAAGAGAGAAAAAAAATATCCGCACAAAACGCGCGGTTTCTATATTATTAATTTCAGGGAAATTATTTTAAAAAACAAATTAAAATTATAATATATTATAATTATAAATATATATAATATAATATAAAATATATACATATATATATTATATATATATGCAATATAATATTTTCTTTAAGAAAATTTTTGAAAAAATTAGGCAAAAGAAGATACTGAATAAGTTTAATATTTTATAGAAATTCTCACAAAATAATACGAAAGAAGCACTTGTTTTATTTATTCTCACTTCTTTTCTTTTTTTTTGTCAATTTTTCATAAATCTTTACTTCATATAAATTGATATTTTATATCTTGTACTTTCCGTTAAATTTTATTTTGTATATTTTACAAACTACCTTTAACCTGTCATAATCTTCTACAGTATCTAATTGTAAGACGAGTTTATCGAATTATTTTTTCTAATTTTCCTATTTTTCACTCATTTTTATTGCGAGGCCATTCTATAGAGTTAGGGCCGATATCACAGTCTCCGATTAACGTGATTCTCTGATTAAACTCGCTCTTCGTCTCTTTCTAAGGGGACAGTTAGAAAGAGATGCAGAGTGAGTTTAATCGGAGACTGTGATATCGGCCCTTAGTTTAGAATCAAATGCCAAAGTCCTTTATGTGGCGTGATTATAGTTGTGACATAATTTATTAGAATGTGAATCGGCACTTCTCAAAATGAACACGGTTTTTTCGTTTTGCATACATACATTTTTTAATTGATTCTAAACGAATACTTAGATATTTTCCGTTCAAACGAAAGTTACCGCCAAGTCAACTTATTCGGTCGTATTGACATGAGTCGATTAGAGTTCCTATAATAAAAGTTAAGCCAATGTGGTGACGATTTTTTATTGGTCCCGTCATATGTTTCAGCCAAGTTAGTGAGAGTGAGACAAGCTGTAAGTGGGAGTGAGACAAAGCTATCATGGTCGCCATATGCTTCGGCCAAGAAGTTAGTGGGAGTGAGACAAAGCTATAACATTTGGCTGTACATGGCGGCGGTTTGTCCTAACTCTTATTATGGGAACTCTAGAGTCGATTATACTAACAGATTCTCTAATTTATTCATTTGACGTTCGTAGACCTAAGTGATATAGGGTACATAGTTCTTCTTGTAGGTTTCCAAATGTATAGCTTCACTGAATTTAAATGAAATACTTAAGCATGTTTATGACGTCAATCCGCTTAATTAAAGTTTTTTTATACAAGACGACTATTGTTTATTGCGAATGAAATAAAATCTTATTACAGTTTATAAATATATATATATTTATAATATACATATATATAGATATATATTATAAAAATATATATATTATTTTATAAATATATATATATATATATTAAAAAGTGTTCAAGGAAAAATTTATAAACTGTAATGAGATTTTATTTCATTCGCAACAAACAATAGTCGTCTTGTATAAAAAAAACTTTAATTAAGCGGATTGACGTCATAAACATGCTTAAGTATTTCATTTAAATTCAGTGAAGCTATACATTTGGAGACCTATACAAGAAGAATTATGTACCGTATATCACTTAGGTCTATAAACGTCAAATGAATAAATTAGAGAATCTGTTAATATATATAATCGACTCATGTCAATACGACCGAATAAGTTGACTTGGCGATATATATATATATATATATATATATATATAAGCAATTTTTTAAAGTATTTCGGAAAGTAATATGAAATATAAAATAATCTGACGATTAGATGCAAGAATCTCGTTTTGTCTTCATAAAATACTTGATACGAGAATTTTAAGAAACATTAATTTCTTTCAATTATACTATACCTGTATTAAATTACTGAAAGGATATTACGCATGCATATAATTTTACATAGTTATTAGGTACATAGGTCGAACGAACACGCGATAAATGATAATCAATTCCGCGATAAAATTAATTTTTGCATATCGCTCACAACATGACCGATTCTGCGAAGTTTGTTAACGTATTTGGTGTATATTCGGTGAGACACGGATTAACGGCGACCGTTAGTTCTTAAGCGGCAATTTCTAGCAGTATTCAACGATCGATAAGCAATGCAAGATGCTGAGCTGAATCGATAAAAAGAATTCATAGCTTCGCGAACGATAGATATTTTACGACGCGTAAAATTGCCATTTATCCCTTTGGAAGTTGGAACGGTCGGAAGTCGAGCTATACTCGACCATCACATTTTATTCCAGCAACTCGAATGTCGAGTGTTCGACATGGATATTTCTAAGAATTTATTGTATTTTTTTAAATGTTATTAAATCTTCAAAATATGACGACGCATTATAATAAAATCCAGTGTTTTCGGAAATAAAAGGTTTGTATTTAATTATCGAGTTGTTGGAACGAAATGTTAATATTTCTTGTAGAGTGCAAGAGGTTAATTATGCCTATTGCAATCGCGTAACGGTAAACGTAACTTGATAAGGTCGTACAAGTGTCGTAAGCTATATAAGAGAACATCCTGTAAGACCAGATGTTACACGTCGCTCTATAACTCTACTAGCAAATTATACAGAAAGGAAATCAGTAAAAAGACAAAAGTTTTGATCTTTTTAACCGTTATCAATTTTTACTTTCCTAAATAATAGATATAGCACAAAATAATATTTACAATTTTATGCAATATTTTAATTAAGGAAGTATTCTGGTGTGAGAAAATTAAGTCGTAGAAAAACTTACTTTTTCATGAATTTTTTGTAGGAAAACGAAAAAAGCGAGTACATTAAACTTTGCATGTTTTTTTAACCTTATTTTAAGAATATATTTTAATTCTTTGAGTAACAAAAACGTTTCTTTTTTATGTTATATTTTAGTCACTAGGAACTCGTAAGAAAAAACGCATATATGGACGGTGTAAATTATTCTAGCTGTTCTAGATATCTGAAACGCAAAAATAAAACATTTTCTTATTCAGAAGAAGTGTGGCTATCGTCTGAATAAACATTATATACGTTTATTAGTTTATTAGTTTTTCTTATAAATAAAATGCTAACAATCATCATTCTTTTATGTTTAACATGTTTCAAATATTTTACGCACATTTGAAATTAATGTTTAAATTTCTTTCTTTCGTTTTAAAATTTTTATTTTGCAAAGCAACTGAATCCGATAGCATGACATCATATTCCGTTCAGATACATATTATCGCATTGAAACAAAAATAAGTATGAAGAAATAATTTAAAAACAGTGTTAAAAATTCGTTCAAACTTGAGTGGAAGATGTGCCGAGCGATGTAATAGGTGTGTAACGTAACCACAGCTAACGAACCAATATTTATTCGCAATTTTCCAAGCAAATTACCAATCCTCGGATCAAATGATATTGATGTCTACTTCAAACTCGTGAGTATTATCAATGTTGAATTGCTGACAGTGACAGATAAAAAAGATTACATTAAAGTGAGGTACGTAAAAAAATCTCCGTGTGTAATTTTTGCTTCTTTTTTTTTTTTTTTTTTGCTCTTTCGAATATCACATATTTTTGGTTAAATCTCAGTTAAAAATGGATTGTGAATTCGATAGTTACGTAATTAAATGCAATTAAGGATCGGTATAAATGAGAGTGAGGAGTGTAAGATTAATTTACTTCGCAAACATAGTGGTCGTCTTTTCGACGCGCAACAGATTATAACTCCGGAGTATAATTGGAACCATTTAGCGAATTAATTCCACGCTCGCAATGACCTCGTGAACGTCTGACGCCTTTCAACCACGCGAATCCATTCTTCAATTCAAGGAAATGCAGTTAAACAAACCGTTAACTCAAAAATTACATATATCCGTCTGGCGGACGTGTATACATGCGCTTGCTTGCATTTCTATCTTTTTCACACGTTTTTAAACACGTTTCAAACAACATTGAAACATGCGCATAATTTGAATAATAAATTTTCGCGAAAAAACCTTACCCATCAGCTAACTTGATTAGAGTTTTATCATTTTAATATCTATAGTGCATAAATTTATGAATTACGAACATTTTTTGCGCTAAATGTAAATTATATGTTCTATTTCAAAAAAGCAAACTTTTATTTTATATCACGTCAAAGTTAAACAATTAAAATTAAAAGTTTTTTGTATCTTTTTACTGATTTTCCTTGTTGCATAATTTGCAAGCAAAGTGAAATATGATTTTAATCCCGATTTTAGGTGCAATTATAATTGATAATCTTCCAAGATAATCTTCTCTCGCGTTTCATAACACGTGTCTATAATGATTATGTCGAGAACTCAAACATAAAAGACTTTATTGTCGCTACAAGCAGCATAATCAAATGGTTCGAATATTCATTGTTTCAGTATCTTATGAGCGGTTGGGCGAAAGGTTACAGCTTCCGATGCCAACCGGTGGATTATTCGTCCAGCCCGATGGGCCTCAGAATGGCAAGAACCTGCTGGTGGTACTACTTTAGCAAATTTACCGAGTTCTTCGATACGGTGAGTATCGATTTTCTCTTGACTTGTCGATATCGGGTAAACCGAGGAACAGATGTAAAAACATAAGTTCCACTCGATAAATTCATTTATAACTTTGAAATAAATTTCAACAAGCATCTGAAATACTTGTCGAAGATTCTTTCAATAATTTGTATAGAAAAATAGCTGGCTCCGTCTATATCTATTGCTTTATTTAATGTTTATGTTTTTAAAGATATATTGAAACTTCCCAGCTTGCAGATATATTGCAACTCGACCATTCGTTCTATTACTATTTTATTATTCTTATTAATATGAAGAACCATCATCTCGTTATTTATAAGTGTTTTATATATTTATATAATTATTATCTATATATATGAGGAATATACATAGAACTTCTTGAACTTTAATCGGGATGGTATTTATTATACCATTGGAGAGTTAACGAAATAATCCGTTGGGAAAATACTTTAAGCAAAATTATCAAAATACCGAGAAAGATGAAGAGAGTAATCGAAAAGTTTGCATGATTTTTCAGCTGTTCTTTATTCTGAGGAAAAAGAACCAACACGTCTCAACGCTTCACGTAATTCATCATGGGGTAATGCCTTTTTCCGTGTGGATGGGAGTAAAATTTGCACCGGGCGGCCACAGCACATTTTTTGCCCTGCTAAACACCTTCGTACACATCGTCATGTACTTCTACTATATGGTAGCCGCGATGGGACCACAGTTCCAGAAGTATATCTGGTGGAAGAAGTATCTCACTACCATGCAAATGGTAAGTTCAGTATTACTTCGTATTATTATGGACTTAGACGTGACAATTGCAGCTATTACAAAACTTCATGCGCTATTATATCTTTTGTAAATAGCATTCTATTTGATATTTTGTCGACAATTGAGCGCATTTTATATTTAAAATATATTCTACATTTAAAAGATAATATTTTTTTTACACAATAATGGATTTGAGGGGCCAATTTCGAATACAGTTAAAAATTTACACGCAGAAAATGTGTAACTCTTAATCATAAAAATGACCGATGTCCAATAAAATTAGTTAAATAAATGGAATTGACAAAGCGGATTAAAATGAGCCGTTGACCGAGTTCTCAATTTGTTGAAAGTTGAAATCCCATTCACTCTGTAATCCCACTTATCTGTCTGTGTTACTACTTAGTTTCTCCAGCCTTTAAAATACATCAACATATTTCGGGCCACGGCGATTCAGCACAAATTTTGTATGCGTTGAGTTTTTATCATCGCTTTCATTATTACTTACCTGGCAGTTTATCCTTCTTCTGGTTTCAGATACAATTCGTGATGATCATGAGCCATCAGTTCCAATTGCTCTTCATCGAGTGTAACTATCCGCGCGGTTTCATGATCTGGATTGGCTTGCACGGTATCCTGTTCCTCGGGCTGTTCTCGGATTTCTACAAGACGAAGTACACAGGCGGCACGAGGAAAAACTCCGGGAAGAAGATGCAAAACGGTACGTCCGGTGGAGGAGCTTGCATGCCGGTTTTGGATGATAACGACAGTGCGACGCACAACGGCGTGTCCTCGTACACCACGATCTACAACAAGGAGTACAACAGCTGTTACAGCAACGGCACGAACAACGGTTACGTCGCCAACAATAACATTACGGAGAAAAAACTCGCTTAGGACACGTGGGAAACTCGAACACTTTTTTCGGTGTGCCGGTCAGCTGCTCGTCTTGTCGTACCTACAATTACCGTTCGTCTATCGTGAAAAATCATTTCGCAACATGTCCACAAACTTAGGCGTGAGAAACACGAAGCCAAATTACACGCGTGTGTAAAGAGGACAAAGAGACGAGATTCTCGGATGAAAGAATGGCATGCATAAAAAGCGAGACGTCTCGTTAAATATTCTGCGTTGTTAGCAGAGCAGTAGTTGTGTTCACTAACATAGTATCATCGACGACAGGGCTGTTACGACGTTCGTGTTAAAAATAATAGGAAGAGAAAGGAGAAAAAAATATAAACGCGGTACTGGTCGCTAGAAAAAAAAATATTGCGGAATCTTCATTTCTGAGTTTTGGTGAGATTTGGCGTCGTTGAATTAGTGATTTGTGATCTGCCATACGAAAATAGAACATTGATAATACTATCGGAAATTGTTAATAGTACAGATAAGAACATTAGCGCAAAAAAAAAACGAGAAGACTACTTTTATGGTCTTCATATTTGGCATTATGGAAACTACGCTGCGATTTATAAAAATCTTTAAATTGCGACTAGTAGTTTGTGCTAATTAGAGAGAGATCGCATTCGACGTGAATGTGAGAACAAGCTGGGTAATTAAAGCGCACACGTACATGACGAGGAATGTAGAGCATTCGTCGTTGATAATTATACAAGCAAGAGCGGCGTGTTCGCTGAGCGTGCAATTTTTTTTGTACTGGTTACGTATGTATCGAATACGAGTGTGGATGTTTCTTAGTCGTACGTAATTTCTCATGGCATCTCCCATTGAAGCACATTGCTGTAACTGAACTATTTCTCTCCTCTTACTATCATTACCAACTCTGTCTCTTTTTCTAGCTCCAACTGTGTTCAGAACTCTAGTGTTCTTAAAAATTATGATCAGCGTGCAGACGAATTCGCCCAGAATATCGTACGACAGAGTTGGCTAAAATTATATTGGTAATTATAAGCATTCGTAAAAATGATCAACAAATAATTGGAAACTGCTTCGTTTCTTTTTCCCCAACAACTGTCGAGTTTTTCTCAAGATAATTATATATCTTGCCATTATTTAATCAATTTTTCAAACATGACAACATTAAATTATTATGATCTTAAATTTACCCTGTGTTTGTTCTAAATTTTTTTTATTTTAGGTCCCCATATTTATCCTATTTATAAAATGTATTTTTATTTATATTGTCCCATATTTTGTCCGAAAATATAGCATTATTTTATTTAACATTGATAATTTCTGCTTTTTATCGCTCGTCGTTCCATAACTTCACGGAAGCCTTACGAATTATTAGCAGCATGTATCAACGTCATCGGCTACACCTACATAATTTCTCACATATTTAATTCACTGCGTGGCTTGATTCTACTACTGACGGTACGGTGACGTCTATAGTAAGCTGCCGAAAAGAATTTGCTCGAATTTACTTTGATCGCTTTGTATTCAAACACGAATGGCAACTGTAAGCCGCACTGCGGCTTGTTATTATCGTGCACGACGCGACACGGGCACTTTAATCGATCGGAAAAGGTACACGGCATTCATGTCGCGAGAATCACGAAGCTCTAGTGTCGTAGAATCAAGCTTCAAGAAAGGGAGCGCGCACCGTGCTAACCGAGTGTGCTCTCTTACACGCAAATCCGTAATAAGTTTTGATCACGCGGTCGCGGAGGAGCCGAACGAGTGGGAATGTGCCTCGAAGTTATGTATACACATACACGCGGATAATACTATATTCGAGGGGGAAGGGCAAATGTTTAGAGATCGTAATAGTCGCACTACAAGATTAATATATTTGTACACACTTCCTATTTTTATGAATATATTATTTATGGTGATCCAGAGAGACTTAAATAAAAATCTCTGATGATAAAACGTTTTTCTCTCGACTGTAATAAATTCAACCTCGGCTATTTTTACAGGCGAATAAGCTAAGCTCTAGCGAACGAGAGTGAGAGCAATTTAAACGTTATAGTCTTACATCGTGTTCGTCATAATGAGCTTCCTCATGAAAGTATACACACATCGGATGACGATTAGTCTGCGAGACAAACGGAAACGAGTGTTCGTCATCGAAAAGCGTTCGCGCATTTCTTTTTATTTATGCGTTTATACAACGAGTCTCGCATTTGTAAAACGTTTCAATCCCATGCTTTATCCAAACGCGATGACTTCTTCGATTAAAACGCAGAAGCGCATATAGGGTGATGTAACTTACGTAAGCCCCCGGAATTATAAGAATGTTAAACAATGGGACTGTCTATATTTAATAGATTATTACACATAGAGTTAATTTATGTACGTAAACGCGTCTTCTATGTTTCCGTTTATTGCAGTGCATTTCGAAATTGACATTGCGGTCGCCGAAATTTTGCATCGTCAATTTTGTTATTCATTTATCGAGGCTTAGCTTTGTCGCTCCGGTTTCAGTATAAGCGTAATGGTGGACATTGTCATGTCTCCATTATAACGAAATACGAATGACAACGCATACGCATAATCTGAAAAACTGCCGTAAATGAATAAGAGCATGCACGAAATTTCGTAAGAGGCGTGTGAATTAAAAAGCGGAAACCTTAATTAAGAGAAATATTTAGCGAGTTCTCTCTCAAAGCGTTGGAAGATAGAGCTTTACGTAATTTTTTTATCTTACGCACAATAAAAAAATGCGATAAAAAAGTAAAGTTACTTCCTAACTAGTTAGACGTCTAGATGATAGTTAGGCGTACTGTGTTACGTTACTTTAGTCTTGTTTAAGTTGTGATATTGCGGTGTAACAATACTAATTAACATGTTTAAGAAGAAAAGAAATTTGGCGAAATAAACGATGCAGCGTATTATAACTATTTTCGATGAGTATCTTCACAAATAACCGTTTTTAGCGAGAATAGTAGATCACGATAGGACTGGAAGACTAAGTGAAGGATCCTGTTGCTTAACACAAAACGCACAGAATCGAAAGATTGCGCAAAACGTTTGCGTTCCTCACCGATAAACGGATTGTGAAACTTTTATTAGCAGAGATCAGGGAAATCTTCCGATTTTTTATCCTTATTAACGAACGCAATACTTTTCCTAGAATATTACTGCTTCTGTATTTTGCACTTTATTAACACAAGTAAGCCAGCGAAAATATACACTTTTTTCTCACGCATTGACCGCACAATATTTTTCTAACGGGAAACCAGATTGACTGCAATAGCTATCTGCGATTTCGCAATATAGCTTTAATCCTTCATAAATCTTGTTATTTATCGAGGAAATGACTATCATTATTTATGAGTGGGTAATTACTAATATTAATAATATCTCATTCTTCTTATATTTCCAACAACAGTTTTACGAAACACAATTCCGGAAGTCTGTATGAAATAAAACAACCGAACATACGCCGTATTTTACTTGTTTTTAAATTTATAATATTTTATTCTTAAGGTTAAAATCTTTATATTTGAATGTTTTGCTAAAATAATTGTTTATATTGTTTGATTATCGATAAGTTATATGTAAGTTACATGTAAAACGCAAAGATCCGCGTAGTATTTGAGGGCTGAATAATAAAGCGATACTTTCACATGTACATAACGAGCGATCTGTGCGCGTATGGTGTGCTATCACGTTTCACAATTTCATGTTTTCAAGCGCACTTAGTAAGATCCACCGAGAAGTGCGAGAGAGAAACTGCGACAATGAGAGAGCGTATCGCGTCATGTACCTAAACATTACGAGCTCTGTATAATGATTCTCATTATATTTTTGTACATAATTGGGGAAAATTACGAGAGAATAATAAAATGATTGAAATGAAAGAAACTTGGCGTACTTAAATATATTGCGAGGAAGTTAATGACACGCATACAATGTGAAATTTACCCACAAATTAAAAAAAAATTGCCATATAGTTTCGAGTTCTTTTTAAAAAAGGACATGTATAATTTATATAATTAATTAATGTTTAATTAATCATGCATGTAAACGAGAATCTTCGCATACTTGAAATTTCTCGCCATACATAACAAATTATTATTAAATAATTTTCATTAACCGAGACTATTTTGAATAACAATAAATATAATAAATATAATCTCAAGTATCAATTTCATATTTTACTATAAGCATAAATTAAATAAATTATTGTATATATTTATAAAAAATAATTTTGGTAATAAATCGTCCTTTAAATCTCCAAAAATGGGATACAATTTTACAAGATTGATACACATTTTTTATTTATTAATATTGATAAAACAAAATAAATAATTTTTAAATTTCTGCAGATAATTATTTTTGGTAGCGCGAAGTGCTGCAATAGCAGAAAATGGCATCTCTTATTTTGGATATTTGCAACATTATTTAAATATTACAAAAAGTGCAATCGATGTAGCTAATTACAAAACAATGATTAATTCGTTCATTTTTCCGATTGAGTGAAAAAATTACGTGAAACATATATATATATATATATATAATTAATATTTTTTTTTATATATATATATATATATATATATAATTAATATTTTTTTTTTTATGTATAACTATAATTCATTTTCAATTTCCCTTGATTCGCTATACTCATTCAATCACGGGCAGAAACGAGTAATCGCAATAAGTAATTATAAAGTAACAAATAATAAATAGATATATCACTCACCCTGTAGTCGCTACGCCGCGGCGCCGTCGCCTCCCCGACGTCTCCCCGGGCCTTTCCCCCCTCCGTCGACAACATGGCGGTTCCTTCGCGGCACTCGCGCAACATTCACGAAAACGCGGTCGGTTGCGATCACGCGCGCGCTGATCGCGAAAATACAACGATCGCGCGATACTTTGCACGGCACTCCCGACGTTAATCGCGCGCGACGCGCACTTTGTCGCGTCAACACGGAGGATCGACGCGATTAAGTTTACGGTCGACCGAGGTGCGCTAACGATCCGTTCGTTCGATAAATGACGCGAGCAACAACGGAGAAAGTTTGAAAGCTCGCGCCAACTTCACGCGCCACGGGCGACTACACCCGGCACCGCGCCGCGGCGATGCTACACCTTGTGCACTCTGCAACTTATTAATTTCTTCGATCGATCTCCACTCTTTGAGATAATGATATGAACTTCTACTGCTGTCTCGATCTTTGCTATGCTTATCTCACGTTGCAACGTGAAGGAAAGTACAAGATTAAAAAGTACAAACTTATATCTGCAATGTGGAATGCGACGTGGCCGTCGCTTTATTTCTCGATCGCTCGCAGGCTTCGATCGAGTCAAGTCAATTTCGCGGAACGTGGATTTATTAAAGCGGATCCCTGACGAATGAACGTTGAATTTGTACCACGCGATTATCGGACATTGAGATATAAGACGCTATAGTTACACTAATTACTCACTAATTGAACGCGTCACGTCGGTAGTCGCCATTCGGCCCGGAACTGAGTGCAAACCGCTTCGTTCCGTGTCCCCGAGACTCCAATATTAACGACGTGAATTTTGTAAGGGACGGCGGCAACTTCACCCTCGATACGACGCGAGTTAGTTCAACAATCAAAATTCAATGCTACTCGCGTGGATATAAAAAACGCGGCGTTTAATTATATATTATAATAAACAAATAATGTTTTTAATATTTGAAACATTAAGATATAGGTATATATATATATATATATATATATATATATACATATATATATTTAATAATAAATTCTGTTTATTATTTTTACGTGGCAATCGAATTTTTAGTGACAAATGGCCGGTAATCCTCGTTGCTGTCTCATCTCGCACGCGGAATACTTTTGAAGGGGCACAGCGGCGACCGGAAGCAACGGGAGGCAACTTCCGCGCTCTGGCGGCCCCGAGCGCGGAGACGAGACGTCGCAACGACTCGCGTAGCACCGCGCTAGCGGCGCTAGTAGTGCGAGGTGCGAGTACGTCCCGGAAACATGGCGCCCGAATGAAGGACGCTGAGCCTGAGCGCGAGTGCCTGTCAGTTCCGTTGCGTTTCGCACACATCCGCACAGAGTCGACCCGCACGAGGTCGGCCCGCCCGTTCGCAGAATGAGCAATCTATCGCCGTTCGGCGGCGGCAAGAACCCACCGTGGGTCCGCAATGCAGGTGAGAGAGAGGCTGGCGCGTGCGACGCGTGTTTTTTTTTTCTCCCTACCGACCAGCGATGATCCCGTGCAATCACCCTCGTCGTTGTTCCGTGCGCAACGTTACGGATGGCTGCCAAAATTTTTTTTTACCACGTGCGCACCCTCGAGCGCGCGAGGCCGCGGCCCCGTTACGCAAGCCCGACGCTGCGCGACGTTTCGTTTCGCGGAGCACCTGAGAGTCGCCCATTGACCTCCAAGCTGGCCGTCGCCAGTGAGACCGTCTGCTCCGGAGCAACGTTGTTTCCTTTGTTCCCCGTTATTCTTTCCCCGCGTTGTTGATAGTGTTTCGTAAAACTTTATCTCGAGTAAAATCAGTTTCTGATCTCCGGAGCAACGCAGGATAAAGTGATATCTCGGGACTTGATTCTCTCTCTTTAGCATATTTATTGTGTCGTAAAGAATATCGCGATATAAAAGTTTGCCTGACTGCATAATGATTTTTGATAATATCTTTGGGAAAGGACAAGGTATACAAAATATCCAGCAGCAAATGTTGGGACAAGCCATGGGCAGTATCGGAGGGCAGCCTATGGTGCAATATCAGCAGCAGACCCAACAAGTTTACCAACAGAGTCTGGGATTGCAGCAGGTAGGATATTTCGAGACTTCAGTGCTTTGCAAACGTCCAGTGTCGGATTAATTGTAACGAGGTTAATATAAATGATTCTGCGTAGCCCAATATCACCATGGCATCCATGGCAACCCTTGGCTCGAATTTACCGTCGGGTATAGCAGGACAGCTGTATCCGCAAGTCGCCACGGTATCTTATCCGACGCCGCGTGCGTTGAACACAAACGCTTTCAACCCTCGGTAGGCCGGTGTTCCGCAACAGGTTCAACAAAACGTCCCTTCGTCGTCGACGAAGCAGAGAGTGTTCACGGGTACTGTTACCAAAGTACACGATAACTTTGGCTTTGTAGATGAGGATGTATTTTTTCAAACCAGGTAAGTAAAAACTGTGTAAAGGAAGATACTTTTTTTCTTTCTCTTTCACTTTTGCATATCTTTTAACGATATCTCTTTCCCTCTCTGTTTTAGTGCATGCGTGAAGGGATCTAATCCCGTAGTAGGAGATCGTGTGCTCGTAGAGGCGTCGTACAACCCTTCGATGCCGTTTAAATGGAATGCCACTAGAATACAAGTTCTGCCTATGGGGGGTAATAATAGCAACAGTGCAAACACTCAGCAAACCAACCAGCCGAATCGTCAGCAGCAGCAGCAGCAGCAACAGCCAAATAGGACATCCGGCACCTATAATGCTGTACCTCCTCCCACGGAAAATTCTAACAACAGGTGAAGACAATAATAATTGTTAAATAACTATATTATGTGACCTATATTTACATTTCTGCGACGTAAAATAATGCTATTTAAATTTGGACATCAAATATTGAATATTCGAATCCTCTCGTACAATCAAATAATTCAAATTCACCAACTATTTATTTAATAAGTGTTTATTAATTTGGAGACAGTCATTGAGAACAAGATTTAAGTAATCAGAAATTTGAATCCAAATATTTAAATCCAGATTTCGGAATCAAGTACAAGTTTCAATGAATATTACAGACAAGCGATATCTTATCGATGGAATTCTACATATTGTAGTAGGTTCACAACAAGTACGACAAATTCCAACACAACCAGCAACCGTAACAAAGTCAGTAGAGTAAGAGAGAGATCTCCTCGTGAACGGAGAAATGACGACGAGGAAATAGAAAGAAAGAGACGCCGCGAAGAGAGAATAAGAGAGCGCGAGAAGAAAGGAGGACCGAAGCCCGTCGAGGACCAGGAGGAGCAAATCACCGAGACCTCGCCGGCGTACGCGTGTCGTACCGCGTTACATGGTGCAAATACCGAAAATAGCGCTTGACCTGTAAGTGCCATTTATGTCCATCTTACGAACGTGCACCACTGGCAGAGTTTTATTGCTACTTATTATCACAGGCCTGAAGCAGATGTTCTTGAAATAAGAAGACGCTATCAAAATATGTACATTCCTAGCGACTTCTTTTCCACTAACTTCAGATGGGTCGATGCCTTTCCACCGCATATGCCATTTACTCTTAATAAACCGTGCTCCTTCCATGTTATGCATAAAGATGTCGATCCGTGTAGTGAAAATACAGCGGTACTAGAACCATCGGATGCCGATTATCTATTCTCTGCGAAGGTCTGTCAAGAAGTTGTGTCACGGTCGTCATAAAATGACAAGATACGAGCAATTTGAGATTTTGTACAAGCGCGCCGACATTTGTAGCGCGATAGAAATCGGGATATGCACACATGCATATTCGAGATGATTTCACGTATTGAATGTCTTTTAATTATTTTTAGGTCATGCTCATATCCATGCCCGCCATGGAAGAGATATACAAAAGGTGTTGTGGCGTTTCCGAAGACAGGGATCCCGATCGCGATTACGTTCACCCTACACGCCTTATAAACTTCTTGGTAGGCTTACGGGGCAAAAACGAGACAATGGCTATAGGTGGACCATGGAGTCCCTCGTTAGACGGTCCTAATCCTGAAAAAGATCCGTCTGTGTTAATTAGAACGGCCGTGAGGACCTGTAAAGCGCTTACCGGCATAGATTTGTCCAGTTGCACTCAGTGGTACGTCTTTCCAATTAGAAATATACTTTTCGTTGAATGTACATCTCTGGAGCACTTTCATAGACAGCTTTTTTTTAAAGCCCCGATTCGTTACAAAGAGCAATGTGATATCACTGATTTCTTCTGCCCGTTAATATTGCACATTCTGTATTTCCGTCGTTACTACTTTACAAACCGAAGGTCACAATTGCGGAACTCTTCATCTCTTAAAAATTCCATCCCTTTTTTTCTTAATTGTCTAGGGCTACGTTTCTAGAGCTATCTCCTACGACGTAAAAACGAATTATTCGAAAAAAAGTCAAGATATATATCTGATAGGTGTACTATCCACGATCTCGACAGAGAGTAACTTCTAACATCAGTTCTCTGACTTGATAAACTAAGATTGTAGCTCGATCTCTCTGCAGTGGAGGTATGTATTTATTCTAAACACGAGCGACCGATGGAGATTGCTGCACTGGATCCCGGTTTCGAGCACACCCTCCCCCCGTCGACGACGATACACGAGCAGTGTCGCGGCAGACAAATCATCACTATTGTTCTATTATTATATGATTGTGACCCACTGAGTTGTGCTTTCTCTCTCAAATGGTCTCTACGTTGTGCGCTGTACGTGGCTTTGTATGCAGTGCGTGGGCTTTACGAACAAGCGAGCGAACACTTAGCATATAAGGCAACGCTAAGCGGCATTAATCTGAGTTGACGTTTGCGTATTGTTTTCCTTGCGGCACAGGTACCGCTTCCTGGAACTCTACTACAGACGCGCAGAAACGACCCACAAGTCCGGGCGAGTGGTACCCTCTCGCGTTGAAACCGTCATACTATTTCTCCCAGATGTTTGGAGCTGTGTACCTACCAGATTGGAATGGGACGGGCTGCAACTCAACTATAAGAAACAACTGGAGCGAAAGTTGCTGCGTGCCGCCTCTAATCCCGACGATTTGGACGCTGCCAATGAGACTGATGAGGCTGCCGCCGCTGATCAAAAGGCACTGCCAACATCATCCCATATTACTCTTTATATTACCTTTTTATTACTTATTATATATTTATATATATATATTCGTGCCACCGTTTCTCCCCATTACTAAACTGGATTTTCAATAGGCTATACTTGTCCATCGATCCTATCAGTAAGTTTAATCTATCTCGGATACTGTATCTCGCCTTCGTTTCTTTTTCATGCAACGGATCACACTCGTCGTCGATTTAAAAAATCATAATTAGAGGTGTGTTGAGTTAACGTATTGGGGTATGTTTCGATAGACGACAGTAAAATTACAACTTTACTTGTACCATTGATAGATAGTTAAACTCGGATCTTTTTCAATGAAATATATGTCTATGAATTTGATTTCTTCCGTAAGATAAGCTGTCTTATTTTATGGGACAAGTCAAATTTGACTATCGCAAAATTAAAGCATTATATACATTTGTACAACTTTTAATAAGACAAAGTTTGTATATATAGATATAATTATATTAAGATTAGTGTTTTATTGTTGTAAATTAACAAGGACTCTTAACGCAAACGCTTTTAAATGTCGCAAACGAGGATCGACGGGTAATGTATTGCTCCCTTAGCCAATGGCAGTCACATTGCATTAACAAGAGAAGCAAGCAAGCCTAGCTCGGAGAAGAGCGCAGCTGAGCCATTCCCTTTCCTGAAACCTTCACCAACATTGAGAAATTATTCAAAAGTTTTCATTTGATCATCGTTTTTATATTACAACATTATTGATATTATCCATAACCTACCGATCACACAGACACCAGAGCCAGGACACTATGAGATTCTAGCAGTTACTTGAGTCATACTTGACGGTCATCGTGAATGAAGATATGTGTATATCGTTACAATGTGAGAGTGTTGAAAAAAGTAGAGTGATGAAAGAATGAAGAGGGAGTGGTTTCGTTTCGTTATAGGGGCTGCTTCTGTTTTGTAGTTTTCTCTCTGGGCTTTTTACTTCTCTTTCACTAACGCGCACTTTCTTCTTCCAGGACGAATCGATGCCCGAGAAAAAGGATCCTACGCACTATTCCGAGCTAGATCCAAAGTCGATGAATGTTAGTATTTAAATGTGAAAACAAAATTTTTTTTTATTTCTGTTCTGGTGCTTTCAAATTCAAATCTAATATGTCTTAATTAATGTAGGTGAACGAATTACGTCAAGAGCTGGCAGCTCGTAATTTAAGCTCAAAAGGCTTAAAGTCACAATTGTTAGCTAGACTTTTGAAGGCCGTAAAGTCCGAACAAGCCAAAGAGGAAGGTCGGCAAGACGAGGCGGATGAAAACGAAGAGGATGTCTCGCCACCGTCAAAGGAAGAAGACGATAAAAAATTCAGAGATAATAAAGATGTAAGCAATACATATATGTAACATATGCACTTAAGTGCAATTAGTTTCATTGGACATGTAGATATTGAGTATCAAATTATTTCTTCAGAATATTTCAAATCTTTAATATCTATTCATTCACATTGTTTACAGCATGATGAAGACAAGAGAAAACTTTATGAACGCGAACGTACTGTACTCGAAAAGAGATATACCCTGCCTGATTCATCGCATATTATTGTTCATCCATCTAGAATGGCTAAAAGTGGGAAATTTGACTGTACAGTTATGTCTTTGAGCGTATTATTAGACTATAGACCAGAAGATACCAAGGTATTTTATACTTTAGAAATTATTTTAGAAATTATCATCTATTCCAAGAAAGATACTTTATACAAAAATCTTTTGAATATGTAGGAACATTCTTTTGAAGTATCACTCTTTGCGGAACTGTTCAACGAAATGTTGATGCGAGATTTCGGTTTCCGCATTTATCGTTCGTTATCCAGCCTTCCTGAAAAAACTAAGGAGAAGGACGAAGATAAGAAAAAAGATAAAAAAGATGATAAAAGAGATGACAAGAAAGACGATAAGAGGAAGGAAGATGAGAAGAAATCCAGTAAGAAGGATGAAAAACGAGACGATAAGAAGAAAGAAGATGCCAAGGATAAAAAGGATGATAAAGATGCAAAATGTAAGGTGGATGACAAAGACCGAGAAAAGGAGAAAAATGATGATGAAGAAGAAGATGAAGATGATGAATCAGATGTAAGAGAAAGAGAATTTATTTTTTACATTTTACCCCTTCCATGTTTCATGTAAAAACATTTTCTTTTGACGAAAAATACGCAATATTTTATACGTTACGTATAATAATAGATAAATGCATTGTATTTTATAATATAAACATTGTTATTATTTATACAGGATGATGATTCCGTGAAAGACGGTAGAAAAGACAGAGATAAAGACGGAAAGAAAAGGAAAACGAAATTATACACACATGATCCTTACCTTTTACTATCTTTTGTGTATTTCGATCAGACGCATTGTGGATATATATTTGATAAGGATATCGAAGAACTTATTTATACCCTGGGTTTGAATTTGTCAAGAGCTCAAGTACGGAAACTAGTACAAAAAGTTGTTACAAGAGATTCTCTGCATTATCGCAAATTAACAGACAAATCGAAGGAAGACGACTTGAAAGACGAAAAGAAAGACGACAAGGAAGGTGACAAAGGTGATTCTAAAGCGGAGAACGAGGAGGATATATTGCGTTCGCTTGCCCTTGGTAATGCATTATCTTTTCTCAATATGACACATATTTTCTTAACATAAAACATCGTACAATATGCGACTAAATTTAATTATTACTATACATTTACGTTTACAGGAAATAAGAAATTGTTACCTGTATTTGTGGGTGGCGGACCGCCCTCGAAAAGAGCGCGAAGAGAGGATTGTATTTTAGATAAAGCTGACGAAGAAACGATTCCGGAAGGTATCGTTATGTACAAAGGCTCTTTACTAGATGTAGAAAAACTTGTCAGTCAGTTGAAAAGATCTGAGAAAGCGCGTTTAGATACCGAAGACCGCATGATGGAATTGCAGCACGAGCTAACTGTAGTCAATGAGAAATCTATCAAACAAACTAATAGTATTAAGGGTCTTTCAGAAGACTTGAAAATATACAAAGATAAATTACGGAGCTCAGACGAAAAGCTTAAGAAAGTCTCTGTGAGTATACTCGTTTTTCTGTTACACATATTTGATTCATAAAAAGTATGGAATTTCATCTCTTTACATTTAATTTAATTTTTCACAGGTGGATTGCCATACTTACCTGACTGCGGTAAAAAATATGTATCACATAGCGGCCAAAATGATGCAGAGTGATACGAGGAAAGTAGAGATAGTAGAAATTCAAGATGAAAAGGTTAGCGGAGAGATAAATGGCTCCGAGATGGAGAGCAAATTTAAAACTGACACCAGGTGGGGAGACAACAAAGTCCAAGTAAAAAAGGAACCCGATGTAGACAAGGATAAGAAATCTGACAATAAAACTTCTGTCAAGAGAGAAATCACCGAAGCGGACAAGGAGAAGAAATAAATCACATTATCTATTATAGTAGACGTCTGCACCGATACGAATAAAAGTTTAATTACTTATTTCACACGCACGTGTGCATGCACGTGTGCTGTTAGTGACACAAAAAAAAAGAAAAAGCAGATGCAACTAGCAAGAAGTTCATCCGATACCAAATTACGTGATCGGGACTCGTTTTTGTAATCTTTTTCACTCGAGTGATAATATGTGGTGGCATCTTCAAATAATAATTAAAAAACAAGCACTTAACCATGCATAACAGTTTATAGATAGGCAAATATTTTACGTTGCAATTTTCCAAATCATTCAGAATAAGTCAATAAATTTAAAAAAAAAGGGCTTTTGAAGTACCATTGATCTGCCGTTAAGTGCCAGATATTGATACACCGATATTTATCATTATTATAAGTTCAAAACTATGTTAACACCACAGTTACTTGACTCAGAAAAAAAGTGCATAAAGGTTTGTACTGGAAGTAATAATAATGACACATACACGCGAAATGTATGCGTTTCCATCGTTGTTCCATCGCTTGTCTATGTTACGCGAACATAAAATAATTTCTAAAATGAAACTTACAGCTGTAAGAGCATGTTTGGAGCTGTTTTGTGTATTTTGAATTTAAGTTATAATTAATATAATATTAATTATATTATAATATTAAATTACATTTTTGTTATCGAATCATTCATCACTTTTTTTAAACAATGTGTTTCTTAATGAAAATTGATTATTCTATTTTATCTAACATATAATACATGATTTAACGCAATAAACATCTAATGCAATAAATGTAATACCAATGATGAACTTATATCAATATTTGGTTTCAGGCACATCTGTATTATTGTGTTTTTATCAAACTTTGCGGAATTCTTTCTTATCTTGCTGCTTATTGATTTTATGATATCGGTGCAGCACGAAGTATTTAGAAATTATTCTTTTCGAAAAAAAGTTTATATCAAAATTGTCCAATAGCAACAAAACTTTTCGATAATTTCGAGAGTAATGAAATACGTGTTACTGTTCCGCAATAAAAATAATTTCTTTACATATATTTTAGATGAGAAAATGTATACAGTTTCAGAATTCAGAGCAATTCAATGAGAGCGTTTCTTTTCATAGCCTAAGCTAGTATAAATGACAGATGCATAATATCCTTTAAGTTACGCATTGTAACGTCCACCGAAAATGTCACACATTTACCTAAAAATTATACTTCACAAAAACGTGTTCTCGTGAGCGATCATGCGTGATCCCGCGTTTCAACTCCCAGACTTGCAGTTTGCAACTCACGATGCCAAGGATACTATTTTGTACATAGTTTATCTATTATATAGAAATTTTTTGTAGTTTGTTAATAGAAGGCCACATTCTTGTCAAAAAAAAGGAACAAAAGTAGAATCATGCGAAAGTATAAAAATAAGAGCATAAAATGCGCGAACAGTTTCGAATCTGTGAATGTCAACATTATACAAATCTTATAAAAAAAAAATTGTAATTATATCCTTGGGCACATGGCAGTCAAGAATACAATGGTAACAATAAAAATTATTCAAACAGTGACGTGTGTGTGTGTGTGACAATTTATGATGCATGCCGATTCGTTTTCGAACACAAACTATAATTTCTTTTTCTACTTATTCGGATTATTCTTGAAATTTAATACAGTTGCGTACTTAAGCTGAACTGAAAGAGTTTTCTATAATTCGTCCTATTTGATTCACAATGCATGAGAAAATATATTACAGTCTATCTATAAAAAAACTTTTGGAAATTATAATCTAATTATATTGTATTTACTCTGTTTTATTGTAATACTATATGGAACACGAATTTTCGAACAATTTTTCAGAAACACATAATGAACTAAAAAAATAAAGTAAAAGTAAGAATAAAATTAAAAGAATAATTTATTCCCAATGTCGCCTACACAGATCTCCGAAATTTACTCAAGTTTAGGTACGTACAAATATCACTGTAGATGACATTAAGAATCAAACGTTTTAGAAATTCATGCATACAAAAATTTATTTTTATTTGCAGAAAATAGGTAAATTCATGTATTAATATTTATATGATATAGAAAGCATTAGACCCCGAGATAATAATTTTATTTTTGTCTTTAATCAATGTAGTCGATAAGACGGTAGGTGGGAGAGCGAATTAATGTCATTCTGGACATTTCTCTCCCATCTTATCGAGCAACTCCTTGTTATCGCGGATCATCTTTTCCAGACGTTCCTTCGTTGCCTGCGTCTGCCTCTGCTCCAGCTTGCGTTTAGCGGACTCTATCGCAGTTCGGTATCCGGTGACGTTGCGGAGAATCTTGATATGCTTATCGCCCGCGGCCAACAGATATTCTCCCATAGCGTCGAATGCCAGACATGTTATGGGCCCTGCAAAAAAAAATATTGAAGAGTTCAAGTTCTCTAAACCGCGAAAATCAATATGCGAATTGTGCGTGTAATTTTACCGAGGAAGATGTCCTCTGTGGTGGTATCCAGAGCACCGGTAATAGTGGAGTAGAAAGATAAAGATGATCCATGGGCGATCACGAGGACCTCCGCGTTCGGTGATAAAGCGAGGCTTGCTGGTATCTCAGAGACTGTCGTGCTGTTCCAGGTGCCGGTCATCAAAACGTGCGGATCTTCTCCCTTTTCGAACTCGACTGGAAAAAGACAAATGCGTTGCGCGAGAGTTTCGTACGCTCAGATCCCAGTAAACACCAACTAACATTATATTTCCTATTCAACAATGTAACTGTTATGTGCAACATGTGTTATATTTACAATTGTATTGAGTTAAACACCAACTAACATTATATTTCCTACTCAACAATGTAACTGTTATGTGCAACATGTGTTATATTTACAATTGTATTGAATGTATTGTCGAAATTATAATATTGAACGTAATGTCACTGTTGGTTGGCGTTTGCTGGGGTCCTACGTTTTACCGGTGATATTGTTACACTACTTTTTGTATTGTAGAAACGATACGTCCCGTCCTTGGACACGGTAGCCATGTGGCTGGTGTCGGCGCTAAAACCGAAATCGTGAACCCCGGATGTGTGCCCGGCGAGGTCAAACGCCTTGGCCACCGTCTTGAACTCCCCGGATTTGTTGAAGACTACCTCCCACACGTTCACGTCCGGTGTAAAGCCTTGCGAGTGGACAATCTTATTAAAGCCTCCGTGTACTTTTCTCACTGGCGAAATTCTGTTTAACAGCAAAAAAACGTCTCCTTACCCGAGGCGGCAACGAATCGGCCGCAAGGTGATATGCGTGCGCGATAAGTAGATCCCAGATGCATCTCCACCGTCGCCAACGTCTGTCCTTTCAAGTCCCATATAATAAGATCGTTCGCTTTGCTGCACGTGATGATGTACTTCCCGGTGCACGCGATATCCATCCCAACAACATCCTCGGTATGACGCTAATAAAAAGATTGATATACAAGGCATAAAGATTCCATGTAAGGTTTTTAGAGATTCATGCATATAAAAATTATCTTTATTTGCAGAAAATAGGTAAATTCATGTATTAGTATCTGCATGATATAGAAAGCATTAGACCCCGAAATAATAATTTTATTTTTATCTTTTCATCAATTTCCAAAGTAGCAAGATTTATACAATAACCAAGTCGTAAATAATATCAAATCAAGCACAAAATAGAATATGTGACACAATTACATTATCCGTTATTATATTTTTAAAAATCTTTCTGAGAAAAATATAGGCAGCAAAAAGAAATATTTTAAGTAAGTGATACAGAGACAGGATCATAATACCTGTGGAAACTCCAGTGCCTTGGTCGCAGAGGCCAAATGACCGTCCGGTTTCTTCGCGATCTTGTACACCTCGATGGCATTAGCCACGGCTTTGTGAATAATGAATGCCTTTCCATCCGGAGACCAGCGTATCAATGTTGCGTGATCAAATTCTATGTTAACGCGCAGGGACTTGCGATCTTTCGACGTGAAGTCCTTTGCGTACCATAACAATACGGTACGATCTGCAATAATTTATTTATTTATTTATCTATTTAACGGGATACAATCCCTTTAGTACACATAACAAAATGACAAATGTATAACGAAAATTTTAACAAATAATATGCATATAGGCAAGAAAAATTGTCAATGAAGACAATGAATTAATGAACGTTTAAATGAGTCGATGGTTCTTTGAAAAGTCTAGACGGTCGGAAAATTCATTAGCTAATAGGTGGATTCTATTTAAGGGCTTGAATTTTCCATAGGACGTGCGGTGTAACTCCTCATAAAATATCAGATTGCATCTGATGGTCTGGTTGGGACATGTAAATGTACACGCTGTAGCAGGTCCGAGCAATTTATATGACCACCAATCAATTTGAATAAAAATAACAGTAGGTCAAAATATGTTCTCCTTACACTCAGTGTTAAAAGATTAGTTCTGGCCAATACGAGATCATAGTTGTGATCACGTAGATGCATAGGGTTATCTGTAAGGAAGCTAATTCTTCGAAGAAAACGATGTTGGATCTTTTCGATTTCCCTAGCGTGATTAAGTTGATAAGGAGTCCATACAATGGCAGCATACTACAAGCTCGGCCTGACCAAAGAAACAATCTATATCATTTTATTCTATATTTTTCACTTATTTTTTTCATGAAGAATCTTTTTTTCAAGTTCTACTATTAATTCGGAAAAATATCGAATCTATTATAAAAATAATATTAATCTAGAAGAGACTGACAAATAAATACGTGATCGATGTTTTACTATTCCATTAATTAAAATAATGTAGGATAAATAATCACAAAGCGTGAATATGTTATTACAAAGTCCTTTTTATTCAACAATTAATAATCTCAATTCATCAAAATATGCTACATGAAACAAATGTGTATGATACACTGAAACAAATTAAAATAACCTGATGGAAAGACAATCATGATTAAGAACGGCACGTTTGACACAAAACTAAACGTTGGGATCCATAGTTGTTGTTCTTACATACTGCTCTTTATTCTAAAACATTACCATGCATTATTCAACCTATTTAATATTCCTAAAAAATCAGGTCGATGTGACCGTAGCTACAGAACGTAGCTGCCTAAAATTAAGTCAAAGTACCTTTGAGCTTAAACTGCCTACATTCTAATTAAATAAATATAGATTATTCGGAAAGTCTTCATTTCTCAACAATCGAGTCATGATACAATTGCTGAAACTGTAAAAATTGCAATACATTTATGATTAATAATATGATATAACGCATCTAGGATTATCTTGGTTTTTTGTTTGGTGGTGGCATAAGATCCGCGTCGTCCCGTGCAAATCTGTATTTCTCAATATAATCCAAAAGCCGCTCCTTCGTAACCGGCTTATTGATGCTTCTGCACACAGATTCGGCGGTCGCTACGGAATTGGGAAACGACTTGTCTATTCGTTGACGCATGAAGATCCATTGGCCGTTTTCGAATTTACACTCGACAATCGTGTTATCCAAATCTTTGATTTGCTTGGTAATCTTCATCGTGCCGTACGGCGTCTTCAGTCCTCCCACGTAGAGATGCCCGATCTTCCGCGGCAGGATCCCCACGCCCGACTCCGTGACGATCTTCAGTTTAAAATCTACCGAGTTTAACGACAACGGTTTCCATTTTAAAACCTCCGCGGATACGCCCGTGCAGTACTTTTCCTTGGACGGTTGAAATATCAGGCCGTCCGGTTCGTGAGAGAGCTGCTTAGCGAATTTCTCGCCCAACAGATTTTTGCTCTGCGTCACGTCCCAGAAATACTTGACTCGCACCGAGAACGGTTCGCGTTCCTTTATCAATCGTCCCTCCTTCATAGCCCTTAGCCTGCCGGCGATTATTTTGTTTTCGATAATGGAATAACGATCAGGGTGGAACGGTAATTTACTAACATCCTGTCCGTCATACATAATAACGTCGTACACCAAATATCTAGGAATATTCTTGCCCCTATCTTTGTCGATCACCATTTCCTGCAAAATTAAAATCCCGTGAAAGGTACGACTCCAACATTTTTCGCAACTTTATAAAAAAAAAACCTGTGAGTAAAGTTAGGCGACTTACGCCGTCCATCAGAGTATCTCTCAGACATCGGTTTTCTCGCAAATGTGGAAATGTCAAACCGTTTGCTTCAAAGACGCTGTTTTCCCTGTCTATGAAGAACACCTCGCCGTCACCTTGTACCAACATCATATACCTAAACAAAAACAAAAAACAGTGGATGAGTTTCCAAGCTTATTCTCGATATTCGATGTATATAATTAATATAATACGAAAAGTGACACTCATGTTTACAAAAACATTTCCAACTGACCTTGTGCCGTCGGCCTTCCAAGATACTCTATATGGCTTTGTGTGTAGCAGCATTATATTTTCGCAATCCATGGATACGGGCTGAGACCCGGGGAATCCCGATTCCTCCCATCCACAGATTTCCTGGACTCGTCTCTGGATTCCGAACAGCCTCTTTTTTTCTAAGATAGGAGTGACACCAGGTACGCCGGCCATGAACACCGGATTTCTATTAAAAATCTCACGCCTTTTCCTCTTGCCCTTCTCCTCCCGGCCGTTCTCGTTCTCCGTGCTTGGTCCCTCGTCCGCGTCCGCGACATTGGAGTCGTCGTACTCCAGGCACCACGCCGGTCTCGCGGGTGGCGGCGGCGCGTCCGCCACCTCGTCGTACCGCTTGTACAGCTCCTTTATGTAATCAGCTTTGTAAATTCCAGGTGGCCTAGCGTTGGCGAACTCCGCTATCCCGGCGTCGACACTGGTACCGTCTATCTCCACTAAGTAACTGATTATGAGAAACCCAGTCCTGTTGAAACCGTGCGTGCAATGCACGCCGATGACCTCCAGCGGATTGTGAGCGATAAAATTGCTACAGAGTTGCACGAAAGTGCGGGTTTGCTCCTCGGACGGGGTCTCGCCGTGGCCGCGGCACTGCAGCTTCACGTACCTACAATTGTACTCGTCTATCGTGTTCTTATCGTAAAACCTCGACGTGTTGGTCAAGTCTATCCACAGGCCCATCTTCAACTTCTGACTTTTCAGATTCTCGAAGAGCATGTCGACGTTGAAGCGGCACCCCTCGGGCACCTGGCTGTCGTAGTCCGAGGACAGGGGCGTCTTGAAGGCCAGGAACTTGCCCTGGATCAGCTTCATCGCCTTGCGCGGACAGTCGAGCCAGCGAGGTGGTACCTCGCGGAAACTTTTGTTGTCGCTCGACATTCTCGCGGTCGGGTCGACGCGTTAAAGACGTGATACACGGGGTGAAAAAGTGCGCGGCGGCTCGGAGTCCTGCGACGAACAGTCCAGCATTTCACTCGCTTAAGCTCCGACGAGAGATAATCGAGTCACAGTTAATCAGGAGCAATCTAACCTACTTCCTCGCCTACGGAGCAGCCGTCGCTCGCGGGCAGGACTTTTCCCCGATGCACTCCCGGCTAAGCTACGAAGTTGCACTTGGCCCGATGCTGGAGGCGATATTTGGGATTGAAGCGGCGGAGCCGCTTTTAATCCATAGCTGTACGGAATCACCGAAACATGCGGTAAGGAATGACATTAACCATGGTGCCCGCCATTGCGCGTAACTGCGCGCTTCGCGCTTGGCGACTCCGATTGTCCGATTTTCCATCGGAATTCGGGATCATCGCCGTCGCACGGCGCGCACAGCGCGCGACATATAACTATCGAATTCCGAAAGCGATATAGCGATAAACGAGAATCGAAACGCCGCATCTTATTTCGACATTCTTTCGAAAAATTGACGAAATTATTTATCTTGACGAGAGAGGCGGATTAAAGGCAATTTAAATGCCGCGTTGTTCAAAATTAACATTCGGAAGAAGTAAAATTGAAGTAAACTGTGAGTTTTTGAGGTTAAATTTTGGGGGGACTTGAGCTTCAATAGAAAATTTGGTTGCTTGGCGCTGCTCCGCACTAGCGCGCTCTAGATGCAGCACGTAAATTAATGTATTAGTGTGTGGAAAAACATGCACTTCGGTCGGTAAAACAAATTTCCATTGTACCCAAAAATATGATATTGATTTATCAATCGAGAGGTAATTATTAAATTATTTTACGTATGTGTGATATTTATTATATGTTCCACAACTCTGAATTTATATTATATATTGAGAATTATATATAATTATATTAATTATATTCTCAGACAGCACACGTATCTAAAAAAACATTATAAAAACACCTTTTAGACATATATGTTTATATATATGTCTAAAAGGTCTAATATGTTGACATATGTTTAAAAAAACACCTTAAAGACGTCTTTATGATATCTTTAGACATGCGTGCTGTCTGGTTAATTATATTAATTATAATCTTGAAAGGCTCAAATTATTTGAAATTAATAAAGTGAGAAGGGCACACTGGAGCCGTAACAAGGTATTAGTGTCGTAATCTTTAATTGAGTAAAAAATTTGACAACTCGACATACGTTTCGGCCTGACATTACAAAACATCCTAATAAACTTTAGGAGCCGCAGTGCACGCATTTTACCTCAATGTAATTTTTGGATCGAAACCGCACATGCAGATTATAATTAAAATGTCAAGAAGTAAAAGTAGGTAATGTGGTAAAAGAGCCTATAGTGTTCGATTCCATGCAGAAAGTCATGTTGTAAAAATCACTAATAATGTTATAATTAAGTTACAGATATGGAGAGATCAAGTGTCTTAGATAAAAATTATATATAACTTTTGTAAACGTTTAAATATCATTAATGATGCTATAAGTTAAGTCTATAATTTGTTCTCCGTATCTTTAACTTGTAACATTATTAGTGATTTTTACAACATGACCTTCTGCATATGGAATACTATACAGGTCCTCTTACCATTAACTACTTTTTACTTCTCGACATTTTAATTATAAGACGTAGCGGTTTCGATCCAAAATTTATATCGCGATAAAAAAAAAAACGTGTGCGATAATGAGTGTAATACGGCTCTAAAGTTTATTAGGATGTTTAAAAGATTCTATAATGTCAGGCCGAAACATATGTCAAGTTGTCAATTTTTTAAGATTATGATGACACCCGAACAACTTGTTACGTGGCCTTTTCACTTAATTATGTTAATTATATTAATATATCAGGTATAAAAAAATTAATACAATTGTATAATGAAACACACACATATCGCATCGCCAAGAATCTTTTTGTTCATACTTTAAAGAAAAATGAGATTGGGTGAGGGTGGAAGGATGCTATAGAGAACGATTTCTGAACATCAAGGCGAAGGATGACGCAGGAATTTTGAAACCAGCCTCAAACACTCGATTTCTCAGTAAACAAAATATATGTGCCGTGTATGTACACATTAACCGTACGTTCCCTTCGAACGAGAATTAGCCGCGATCCACGGTCACGGTTGTGTCGTCGAAAATAGAAAGCACGAGGGGAGTGGGTGAAGAACGAGATGAGCGCGCGAGTAACAGCAGCAAGTTCGAAATCGCCGTGGTTGCCGGCGAAGAAAAATATTCCGGCCTTGAAAGCCTGCAGCTCGGCGGTGTCATCGGCGTCACGGCCGTGGCACGTTCCCTTTTATTTAGCGATTTTAGCCGCGTTAAAAGCTGCACCGGAGAATAATTCGCGGGGCGAGTTTCGGAGAGTCATATATGACTCATTGTCGATTCGGGAGAAGAGAACGAGCGCGATCCCAGGGGCCTCTTTTCGAGCGTATCACGCGAAACACGTGTCCGAAAAGAGATCCCGCATGTGTGCCCGAACTATTCCCAACTAAACATCAACTAACTGTAACATATCATATCAATATTATAATTTGCTACTTAACAATGTAGAGGAATGTGATAAGGATTGGTTTAGGCAGAAATAAGAGAGAAAAATTGGAAAGAATATGGAATGATGAATTAGATACCGTTAAAGGGGTGGGGTTGGAGCAATTATAAAGAAAGAAAGAAACTAGAATAAAAAAGAATAGATGGGATTAAATATTATCATGAATGCATGGATAGTATTGTGTGAATGAGTTAAGTTACATTTGTAAGTCAAATTCACTTCTTGGCATAAGCTGAAGTAAATAAAGATTGATTGATTTGTGTGATTGATACTCAACAATGTAACTGTTATGAACATGTGCTATATTACACTTGCATGTGTAATACAGTGGGAAATTATAATATTGATGTAATGTCATTGTTAGTCAGTACTTACTGGGTTCTCTTCTCCCCGAGAACAACGGGGATCGCGTTGCTGCTTCAGCCAAGATTTTTACCCAAAAAAAGTTCCGGTACTTTGCGGTAAAAATCTCGAACTGAAGGCAACAGCGTGATCCCCGTCGAGATTTCTTCGGACGATTATTAAAAATATATAATAACAATTCAAATCTCTCGGCGGACACGAGTGAGTCCGAGAATCTCGCTTCCGCGACGCGAAATCGCGGGACGAATTGACAAGCGGCGCGAATGGAGAAGCAGATGAGATCTTCATGCACGCGTTATGACACGCGGCCGGAGAAAGCGCGATCGCGTCTTTCTATTTTTCATCTCGTTAAGGAGAGCTCCAAGGAGCCGCCGGCCGGCGCCGGCGATACCGGCCGCACGCTCATCGCCACGCGCCGGATTTAAGCTCGGCTAGAACATAGGCAACTTGTCCCCCTTCGGAAACCACGGCGATAGAAAATACTTGGAACTGGAGATAAACTTTCTACGGAAGCTCGTTTATGCGGATAGCGCGCGAGAATCTCGCGAACAACAGATAAAGATCGTCGTACCTCGATAAACGCGAAACCAAAAGGAAATTCGTCGACGTGTATATAGGCACCTTATCTTGCGGCGTGCGAGACGGATTACTTGCGGCTTTTTTCAACGACAGAGAGAGCTCGTTTGGTCACCGCAATTTGGAGAACAGAGGGGAATAAACATAGATACAACAAAATCATCGAATACCTATAAGAAATAAATCTCACGATTTCTTTAAGTTCTAATTATGCGATGTGAGGCAGATATTTATATCTCATTTTACTAATTCATGAAAATCTGACTTCTATTAACACACCGTTCAGATCTCACTTCGAATCTTCATATTTATTACGATTTTGTTGCGATTTTGCGTGAAATTTTGACCTAATTTTAGGCATGTCGAAGGTATGTGTAATCCCTTAAAATCGTTTCTCTCCTTTTTCCGGACGATCGAATCCGGCTTTAGGCGATCGTATTCCGGATCGATAAATATTCCGGAGACGGGACGGGCCGTCAAGGATGATTGGGAAATTTTTTCCGAACGGAAAACGCGCGAGCACACGGTCCCGCCGCTTTTGTTTGCTGATTGCGACACGCGGCCGCGTCGTCGCCGATCTCGGGGCACCGCGTCTTCTTCGTCGTTCCCTTTGTGCCGCGAAAGAGAAACGGGAAACGTGGGCCCGCGGCAAAATAATCGGCGCGCCACGCCGCGCGCGAGCACGTATACGACCGGATATCAAAATATATTATCCGCGCGTACGTGTCGTTCGTCATCGATAATTCATTTTCACCTCTTACGTCGTATTTTCATAGCACAGCGAAACGTGCTGCTCGATCGCTACTAATGTACCCCGTTCTACTTCAGATTAATTATTTCCAGAAGCGCGAGAGATAAACGCGATTGTCGCTTGACGACCCAAGCAAACGCGAAACGAAACATCTCCTCGTTTAGGAAAGTTCCATAATAATACGCATTCAGAAGCGTATGTTTGAGAATTAATTCCAATCGCTCCGATTGCTTTCCCGACGATCCTTTTAGATATCAAGTTCTTCACGTTTTACTCTCTACTTTCATTTTACCCTAATAAAATATGCAGTTCTTGATATCTTTCTCGTAGGATCTCTCTAGATATTACTTTCACGTCGCTTCGTTAAAGTTCATCAAGTTTGGTACGAAAGGTCTTCTTGTTAAACGCGCTGCATTAATTTCAGAATTTTATATACTTCCTCAGAGAGAACGTTCCTCGAGGCCTCTTCAAGTCTTATCATGGCAATTGCATTTTCATTATCTCAGCGATAGATCCAAATGACCCCCGTTTTATTTTATATCAAGTTCTTTCTACACGTGAGTAATTTTAATGTATATGAAGAGGAAAAACGTTCAAGATCAATGAGAGATGCAACGAAAGAAATTTCGAGTTTTACTTAAAATTTCTGATTTTATTATCTTTACTATCTTAACTACAATTGACGAAAAATCTTCGAAAAATATGTATTTCGACTTGCACGCATTTCGAAAGTTAAAAGAGCAACAGTAGTAAATAATGAAACATCATGTAATATATCTGACTAATAAAATATTATATGTAAAATATATACATAAATCAAGCATGATAGTAATATAACTATCATGCTACAATAAATACAATAATTTATATTTCTATAATCTTCAATAAATACAATAATCTATCAAAATATGATTAAAACGGCAATGCGAGCCAGGCGCGGTATTTTAAAAGTAACAAACGTTTCGGATCTTCTTTTGAGCTATCTTCGGTGTTTAATAAAGACGATGATAATACATTCCTGCTCGACCCGAGGTGGGAGACTCCTTCCTTAGAGAGATGTCAAGTTGTGCGAGCTCGGAAACACGGACATATTTCCACTCAGGATCGGCAGTAGTCACAAAGTTATAAAAATTACATAAAGTCGCACGATTCGGAAATAATTACAGCGAGTATAAAACACGTCAAGTACGTGTGGCGAGTCGAGATGAAATGAGACGTGGATCAACTGGACAATAATTTATATTTCTATGATGCTTTTGTGTCAAAAAGATAGATGTTCTACCCCTGATAGGCCGATTTTTACGATCATTGCCGCATTAAACGGGTCATTTTTTTCCGACAATTTTCCAACGTAAACGTCTTAAACATATATTTTCATCATTTTCACGTACATTATTTTCAAATTTTGAAGTCACTTTCAACAAACGTTTCCATTAATCTTTCAAAAAAAGAAAATGTCGAGAAAAATTATGAAGAAACCGACCTTTCTCTTTGACTGCGCCATTGATGCGAGACTTTTCAAAGGAACAAAGACCACCCTGTGGTCACTGTTCACTATTATGGAATGTTTTTGGTACCATTATGGGGAGGGGGTTTCTCATATTACGAAATGTGTTTGCAAAAAATGAATGTCATCATACATAAATAATTATGACTAACAATGTAAAGTAAAGAAAGAACCATGTAATAGTGTAATATATATTACACTATTCAACAAAAAATTACTATTTTTCGAGCACAAGAACGAGAAAAATCATTTCTTATAGCTTTTTGGACGCTGAATACGATCCCGTTTGCCAAATTGTTATTTAATGATATATTATATAATATGTGTTGTGTCATATACGTATATGATATGATATAACACAGAGATAATTTCTAGATAATAACGTAAAGTAAAAAATGCACTATTCAACGCATTATCTATGAGATATTAATCTATTTAATCATATTACACAATAATTTCATCATTATGAAATTCCTTACGAATATTCTACTGTGTGATAAAACATACAAAAATCGCTGATAGATAACAATATTAACGTGTCGAACTGTTTCCCTTTTCGCGAGAAACTCGCCGGAATAGGCAAGGATTGCCAGTCAAGTCCGCGAAGTGCAAAATATGTCTATTTTCGGAACTCTCGTCGCTCGACTCGCTCGTGTCCTCGCGAGTGCGTGCGCTGCGTGCGTAACGCGCTACGCACAAGCGTTTTATTAAGTTCGTCGCCGACGGTCCCTTTGATAAGATCCAAAGAAGGAAACGGCGCTCACGCCGTCGGACTTTCGTCAGCAATTAATCCGCTGGTCTGATGAAATAGTCTGATCCACACGAATATCTTTTTTTTCATCATTCAACTTTAATTACGGCACACGAAAAATTAAAGCAACTGACTTTAAATTCTCTTGAAGAGGGATGTCGTTATAATGGTAATATATATTTAAATCTAATTAAACGCGTGTTAAAAGTAATTATATTTGCAATCGATATCTACTTGACAATCATTAGTATGTATATTAGCGAGTAAAATTGAAAACTAATTTTTCTTCAATCGTACATTGAGAAAAAAATATTTAAATCCAAAAAAATGTTTATTACGTGGCTTTTAATAGCTTATTTACTTAATATAAATATTAAGTAAATAAACTGTTAGGAGCCATCTAAATAAATATTTTTTTGGATCCAAATATTTCTTTTTCAGTGTATTATTCTTCACATTGACGGATGATAATTCTAGAAAAGGCATATATTAATTTAATATCCATTTGTTATCTGCCACAAAACTCCTCGTGAAAAATGGCAAAGCGTGCAAAAACATTCTGACATTTTACGAATCGGAATTTATAATCGGCGCTTACGTAGAAATTTCATTAAATCGCCGATCGAACGCGATCGGGTGTACGCATTAATTGGCCGGACTCGCTGGCAGCTGCGAGCGGGATCGGCGCGCGCGTAAAGGAGGCCAGGTGTGGCGGAGGAACAATGCGATTTATCTCGCACTTGCAAGTTCAATGCTGATTACTCATCCCGCGCGCCTCGCGCGCGCATCAGACGTCTGGATTATGATTATCATCCTCTCACGGCACACTTTCTAAATGCCCGGCGCGATGCCCGCGGCCCCCCTCGAGACTCCGAATCGCGAGCCCGCGGAACGTGCTCGGGATCGCGCGGCTGCAACCGAAGCCTAAAAATCGAGCACGGATTGGAGCTTGGAGCGACGTATCTAGAGCGCCGGGCAAATTCAGATTCAATGGACATCACGACGAGGTCCACTTGGAAGAAAGAGGGAATTTAAACGTAAAATATAAAATCCCGTTATCTCTATTCTCTATACAAGTCGAGTCGCGTCTTCGAGTATCAATGTCTCGCGAGTTCAAGAAGGAAGTATCGTTATCAAGAAAGAACCGGCTTTCAACCTGGATCAATATTTATCGCGACGCGATAAAGTATGCGTCAAACAAACCTTGCTTAATCAATTCTAATGAAACGTGAGTTCGCAAACATTTGACGTAATCAATTCGCCGTGGCGATCTAAAATCTAGATCGCTTCTAACGAAATCGTATAGGCAAGCGTTGCTGCTAACGAGAGTCATCTGTTATCAATAAGGATACTTCGAGATCAGACGATGGCTTAGAGATCTTTTTAATACGTTTGATCTATATGAATCGGATTGCACGTAATCAAACGCGGAGAATACAAGTATCAGCCACGATATGCATAATAACTTATCACGCAACAAAAAAATATCATATGAAGCAAGATGCTCACTTGCGCTTGTATTAGATAAGCCCGGTGAACGTTATACTTGAACGATATCGGGAAAGCCCCGTAAAATCGATCGAATCGCTATGCCGAATCGTGCAAACTTCTTTCTACATTTTTAACACGTGTTACGCTCAGATCGATCAATCACATTCGTCAGACGATTTCGCGATAGTAAAGCCTAATTTAGCGACGGGATTAGTCACTTGTCGTTACATAAAAAAAATTATCCTTCGTTTAAGTTACAGCTGAAGCTAAATCGAGACGCGCTAACAAAGCCAATATGGTGTACCAATCGCGGCATTGGTTATTAGCCCACTTTCTGCCTGTTGTCATGCGCGTCGCGTGACGTGGTCGGTCTTAAATCTGAGATTAGTCAGGAATCGCGTGTTCTCTTTTAATTGAAGCAAATTGTATCGAAATTGAGTCCCGCGGGATTAATTTATTAAAGTCAAGATTCAAATTCGGAATATATCGCGTTCCCTGATTTAGCCTGAATCAGGAGGCGGGAGGGACACTGGGACGTCCAACCGGTCCAAGGTGGAGTATCGTTGACTTAGCGTGAACGCGAAGAGAAAGTTTAACGCCTCCGCGTCACGTCCTTCTTCTCTTTGCCACGGGACTCGCCGCGGTCCTTTCTATCGCGGAAAATAAAATGTGCTCGTCGAAAAAAAGAGAGAGAGAGAGAGAGAGAGAGAGAGAGAGAGAGAGATGACGCTGAAAGAAAGTTGTTGCATCGTTATCGCACCACAGTGGTTTTCACCTTCGTAGCTTGGCCGGTCCTGATAAAGTCTAAGCTCATTAACGCCGAAATAACGAGCTTCAAATCATATTGCTGTATACGTATTGTATTTTATCATGTTATATTTTATCGTCTAAACGAAACATTAATTAATTATTATATTAATTTCGCGTCATAAATCAAGAAAAGCAAATATAATTACAAAATACATAAAAATCATGACGTTTTATCTTCTTGATATAATCTTTTTGAGATATATTGTATTAATATTTCAATTTTACGAAACAGAATAATTTGGCTACCTAAAACGCAAATAAAAAGAACCTGTTGAGTTCCTGAATTATATTTGCAATAATATTATTTATCCTGCGCGCTACGCATTTCGCAATTTTTCGTTCGTAATAAAAATTTGTAGTTCCAGATGATTCCGAAAGTTTCGTGATTCATCGAATAAGACAGAAAAATAGCAATGATTTTTTTAGAAATTGGGAGACAAGTGTAAATAAAATTTGCATAGGTCTCGAGGAGGATCTACACGATTGAACGATACTCTAAAAACTGATATTCATGGGAAATCCGCCCTACTCGATTAAAACAAATAAATTTGTGCAAATTTGATGAACAAACGTTGTGCCATTGCTTAATACTTCACTCCATGTATAAGCGTACGCTTAAGTACCGTCGTTAACAAACAAACAGTCGGCTGACGAGCATATACACGCCACCGATTATTGAGCAATAAACACATAGGCCAGCGTGTACGTCGTTAAAAGGACGCACGCGACGATCGATGACGATGACTTGCTGCACTATGTGGCATTATGCAATTTATGCCAATTTCGACAGTTTGGTCTATGACAAACAAGCCTGCGCATATTACTTTTAATGAAATTCCAGATCCTCGATAACGAACGTCGTAAACACTCGCTGTTGTTTATTAATTCGTCATTATTATTGATATAAAATATAAATAAATTATCAACTATGAATATAAACTATGAATAATACGTGTGTTTGTGCGCGATTGCGTCAATGTGACGCACTATCGCGTTTTAAAATGCAACGCAATCGAGATAAAGTGATCATAAAAAAAGCAGCATTATCCTTAACGCAATATGTCATTAGACTCGTGAAAATGTCAACAAATTAATAAACAGCTATACGAGTCAGGCGCGGTACGTGGTGCGCAAATAATCGGCGCGCAGTTTATCAAGTTGGAATAGATGTATATTATATACATTGTATAATTCGTTACTTCTGTAACTATTAATTTCTTTACTTGCGCACCACGTACCACGCCTGACTCGTATAGCTGTTTATTAATTTGTTGATATGTATATATATACATCGGAAGTAATTAGAAAATAAGCTTTATCTTTTACCGCATTGAACCAAATGTAGTTGCGGTATAGCTTGCTACACGTTAAAAAGAAAAGGGAAAGTATTTATCGAATTTACGTAGGCACAGCCGCATTTTATATATTACGATATTGTTGTGTGATTTCCTCTCCACGTTTGTACCGTCATTCCGCTGCTTAGTACCTGCTGTTTAGTATTTTATTATGTTTCGCAACGCTTTCTAAATCCGTCTTTATTAATTTATTCCGAAGCAGTCCGGACGTTTTCAGTTAGCAAACTTCATCGACTTAGAAAATGAAGAATAACAATAAGTTAAATGATAGCTTTTTCCACAATATTTATGTAATTAAGAAAAGCTTAGCTTTTCCTAAGATTGATGGTGCACGTCTTTCGGATGCCATAGAGACCGTCAGATAGTTACGAAATTTTTATGATTCATGTGTCGCCGCGCGACGTGTTCGATTAACGGGAGAAAAAGCATCGGGTATCTAATCGAATCTCAACTCTCGCATGACGAAAGACTGTGTATTCCTAACATATCGCTCATTTCGTCCACGCAAGATCCTCGCGGCCGATCGTTCACCTCGAATCTCCGTATCTCGGGGGCAAATTCAATCAAGTTGAACGGCCCGACGGTCGCTCATACGGAGACCGTTAATATAAGAGGCGACCGTGAAAGATAAATTTAAAACGACCGACATCCATGACCCGCGTAAAAATCTCCCGCGGCCGTCAGCTGGTGAGCATTGAACGCGCGCATTAATAAGTCGACGACCAACGTGTCCACATCTTTTTTCGCCGTTTTTATGAAATATGTTTCTTTTTTTTTTAAGCTGTTTTATCCTGAAAAATTTTTCTAAAATGTTTTGCAATATTACAGCGAATTTTGGCATTATAAGGCTCCTCTATTCACTTTATCTCACTATATTATCTCAGATTGTGACGTCAGAAGCGAGAAAATATATAATAATAAAAATTCTTGCAAAATATATTAAAATAGAAATATGTTTTCATAAAACAACATTTACGATAGAACCGACTTATAAAATATACCGAAAACTCGCCTTTTGTTTCGTTAATTAATAAATAGTCATATATCTGAAAATGAATTATGTATATAATCAAAATGAAATAAGCTATGTTATAGAGAAATAAATCTAATTTAATTCTTCCCCGAAACAAAAAGATAGTTTTCGGTATATTTCATGAGTCGATTCTATCGATTGTAAGTGTTGCTTTATTGAAACATATTATATATTTCCATTTTAATACATTTAGCAAAAACTTTTACCGTATATTTCTCGCTTCTGACGTCACAATCTGAGATAGTAGTGGTGAGTGAACAGGAGCCTCTTAAATAAAACAACTCTTGTGATGTTTTATATTATACATATGTATTTTGTGCTTGTTTCTCAAACGTACGTATTCGATAATATGCAACGCGTTCTTATTTCTAGACGGTAATTTTCCGATTATTCCGCTTTTCGACTAATACAAAAACAGATCTAGATATAGATACCGATGAATAGCTCTTCGAATAATTACGCTTACAGATGATCGCCAATTGACGTACATCATTAGTATACAGCTATAAAAAGAGATTTTGAATAAATGACAGACCTTTTATAGTTTATGTCAAGCCGAGGATCTCGCGATTGTATCTGGGAGAAACCGATTACCGATTCCCTCGACGGAGCCGCCGGTAAGTCAAAGGTCAGGCTCAACGTGCCTAGCGAATATATATTTCGACATCTGATCGCTTTAGCAATATCCACGACGCCTTGATCTTGCCCGTGGCGTGCAAGGAAAACATCTTTGCTAAATTCGATCGTGATCGGCGTATATTCCCGATCGCATAAGAAAGCGAGAGGTCAATTAAGGATACCAATTAAAGATCCATTCAAAATCGACCACCGAAAACCTTGTTCCTTCCACGTTGAAAGTTTCTCGATAAAAACTTTCACGGTTTAAAATGTTTTTCTGTATTTAATTCATCGGCGTCATCGTGCAAAGTACATTTATTCACATTTCAGAAAGTAGATATTAGAAAAAAAATATGAAGAAGGACTTGAGTGTCTTTCTGCGTGCTCTCTCTTTCATCAGTATTCAAAAAGAAATTTTTTTTTCAATTCAAGTTTAGTTTTCTAACTTGTCTTATTTCTAGCCACGTGGCACTACGTTATTTCTTCTTTCTTTTTTTTACTTCGACTCAACGTTTGTGAAGAGAAAGTGCGTAACTGCTGAAGAGATAGTATACATTATATATATCAAACGTCGTTCGTGACTTCGTCGTATCGTCGGGGATCGCTTAGCAATTTCATTCTCTAAACATAGCAAACGTCGATATCAGGCTGACTTTAGTTGTACCGATCGCGAACCGAACATAGAAATTGCGTCTCTTGGATACTTATTTTGCTCTTTTTTAAGGATTAGAACCATAACTGACCTGGACATCGTCCAAATTTCCTTTAATTGATTCCAGACACGCGCCAGAAAGCGTGTCGAGTCAAAGTTTTTATCCCGATATGAAGTTCTCGAGAATTTATTGTAAAAAAACTGGCTGGTATGAAATGAAGATAGGAACGCTTGTTACTTCTTAGTCATGCGATATTGCTAAATACGCAATTGCGAATGTAATTACTGATTGTTTAACTACTAATTGTAAGCGAATTTTCCGACTCGTTGTTAAGAAGCACAATAACGATAAGACCCACCTAATGTAGAAGATAGTGCGAAAAATAAATTATGTATCGTAGTAAATTGTGCGGTCGACGAAACATTTTAAATATAGATACATGAACTAACGTCACAATGTTCGTAGAAATCAACAGTTTTTCTCTGTTCAGCGAGTTCGAGAAATAAAATTTCGAAAAACTTTAAAATAAAGTAAGAGAATATCGCAATTAAAACTATCTATCTTAAGTAGAATCAAACTTTACCGCATGTTTGAAACCGACAGACGAAAATTTAAAAAAAAACGGAGAAATAAAACTCTCATTACTCCGCCAGAGAGAATCTCTCCATATTATTCTGTCCTTGAAAAAATGAGTAGCGGCGAGATGATATACTACGAAATCCTTTGGAGAAGATTTATTATACGATTAGGTAACGCTTTCGATGTTCCAGACTATATGGCTCTATTTCTATATGGCGCCGATTTCTCCCCGGCTTCTTATTCTTTTCTTTAATTCAATGTAGGCGTGGGCATCTCAGTATAAGCAAGAAACATTGAGAAACATTTCAACTACATTTAATTAACGTTACAACGTTTCTACAATCTAGTTGAAATGTTCCTTGATGTTTCTTGCTTACTGGGATTGCATCAACGGGAAGTATTTGTCAATCTAAATCTATAAAATGGGATACATCGCGAGATGTAGGATTCTCGTTAAAATACCAGCGCCGTTAATAAAAATAGATTTATTGTCATTACCGCTATATTCGCTTAAGCTAAGCATTATTCTAATGTGATATCGCATATCGCGGACTCCCACGAATCGGCCATTCGCGTACAAGGCTGCTAATCGTCTGATAACAATAATCTGATCAGCATACTCGGCGCAATAACGCGATTGTTACCTTTCTGCCTTTGGACTTAAATACGTCCCAACCTAATTCCTTATCTAATCTAGCCTGCGAACAAGCCGCAAAGTACATCCGTACTGAAATCGCCGCGCCGGTTGTTTATAAACTCAATAAACAAACCTATCGCAGCATATTCCGAGCTATCGCCGGAGCGGAATTTCCGGGGGTCGCGCTTCCGTAAATCGCACTTACGATTAGATTCGCAAATAGATGATACTATCGATGGAACTAGGCGAGCAGAAATAAGATCGAGATTCAATCGGAAAGGGCAACTATGAATAATCAAAAGTGAAAATAAGCGGAACCGTCTATTACGTTGCAAATGAAAAAAAGACTGGAGGAAAAACAGAGCATTATAATGTCTCTATAGTCTAGACTGTCTGGAGCATATCATTAACATGTGATTATCACGACAGTCATCCATTAACGCCTGATTTTTCAATGACTATTTTCAATCGAGGTCATTGGTGACCGGCCCCCCGCAATTCTTTTAAACGTTTATAAAAGTTAATGTCATCTGATATAAAATTTAGATGATATAGGGGCGGCTAGATAACAATGTAAAATTAAAAAATGCGCTATTCAACGCATTACTCATGAGAACATAATCCTACACGATATTTTAACATTATATCATTATATATTTATGAAAATTCTACTGTGCGTACCAGTAAGACGTACAAATCTCACTCGGCAGACGTGTTATAAGTTAAATAAGGCAAGCGTTCGGGCAAGCGCTGGTGAGGTAAAGAGAAATTTTGCGAGAACCACACTAATGCACCCGAGATCAATATTTGTTTAAAAAATATTGTCTTCAAAATTGGGGCAGGGATGATTTGAAGCCGTCGTATCCGAGTCTCCTTCTCAATATTTCTGGCAATGTAAACGGTGATCTCCGACAAACTGACGTTGCAATTTCGTGCTCGACGAACAATTCAGAAATAAAGCACGTGAGGAACGAGAGCACTTGATCAAATCTCGTGGACGTTAATTCGGCTAGCGCATGTGGGATCAACGCGACTGTTCGCCTTCTTCTTTTAAGTGCCCCCCCCCCTTCTCTCAAGGCCTAAAAATCTAAGGCACAAAACGGTTTGCCTAAACCCTGTCCGAAGGCCTCCAGTACCAACACCCACCGAACCATCATTATCTCAGCAAAGAGCCTCATTTAACGGTTGCTGTCCATATAACGGTTTCTCTCTTCTCTCTTCCCCCGCTCGCCGTCGTTTTCTCCTTGGTAACGTTATTGCGTAACCTCCTTTATGCATACACATCGTACAATTTTTTTTTTTTTAAATACAGCCGACCAGCAGTATATCTGACGACATTATACCTAAGTACCAGGTGAAAAAGAAAACGCAGCGAGGCCTGCAAGAGTTTTTTATGTCTATCGCGTGCGTAACGGGAACACGGAAGAGAAGGAAAAATGTTAATCCGACGAGACTTGAATCTTATCTTTTTATCAGAAACTTCAGGAACTGCGTCATCATTTATACGAGGAATATATATTTATTTATTAACTCGTTCGATTAATCTTCGGCCTTTCAGAAAAAATATCGTTGAATAATTTTTCGCTTATCGAGCCCGTCGCGTTTGGCATCAGTTTAAAGATCTCGAGGCGGCTCGAGACGTTGAAAAACGTTTGCTAGAGAGCGCGTGCAGCAACCGGGGTCCGGAGAGAATCGACGACGTGAAAATTTATCGCGGGTCACGCGTCACAGCTGTGCTAACGATACAGTCATCGACGTGTTTATCGATGAGCGCATTGCACCTCGCCGCGCCGATCCGATCGTTATCGCCACGTGCTTCGGACAAATGATATTTCGCGACGCGTACTTATATAAATTAAAATACGCATGGTCGAAGTTCAGTCCGGCGCGACGCTACGCGCCACGCACTTCGTGCGTAACGGAAACGCGCGCGTCTGTCAATATTTACGGCCAGTTGGTTTGATTGGACTTTGACTGACGATAGAAGGCAATAGGTAACGCTTTTTAATGACGCGCGAGTCCACTTTCGGTACATTTGGACGAGTGCCGCCGAAATTCCGACCATAATGTCGTAAACATTACTGTTTCCACGCGCGAAAAAATTATTCCGACAAATAATTCGACGGTGTTTCACAGCGTATTTTGATAACACTTTTTTTTTCTCGGCATCGATGTAAACAAGCTGGCAAAAAGCGCGACGATACTACTCGTCCTTCCTCCGATCTTTCTTTCTCGTTCGTGAAAAAAATCGACACTGATTAACAGCACAGTGTAAAACTGCAGCATCGTCGAAACCGGGGAATGTCTGTGCCCAGGACGGCGCGGACAGGTAGCCTCGCAATGCACTTTTGAACAAACACATCGCTATTTACAGGACGGTACACGTTGCTCGTAAAAACGTCGTCGTAATGTCGTGGGATGGGATGGGTGCAAGAGAGGACCTCGGACTTTCCACGTGAAAAATACCGCCAACACTTTCCAACGATTTCATTCGCAGCGCGACGTCGCGACAGAGACACCTTCGAGCTCTGAGAATCCGGCCGATTACTGTAATATTTCACGTTTAGACCAGAAGTCGGCAAATTAAGTATCGGCCCGCGTGTTGTCGTACGATCTTAAATAATCGAAAGACAGAATAAAAGAAAAATATCTCGTGACAAGTAAAAATTATACAAAAATTATATAATTCAAAATTTAGTGCCTCCTTTAGGCCGCAAAGCCTAAAATATTTAAATACAAGAAGGCTCATAAGATTAATGAATCATTTAAATTACAAAGAGCTCAGAGTTACACAGGATGTTTGTTGTTCGTGTCGATAATAATATTTCTCTAATGAGAATTTTTCTATACTTATTCTAACTGAGTGAACTTGCGCGCCGAATATTTTTTGGTCCTAAAATATTTATTACCTTTGCAGTTTACAGAAAAAATTTGCCGAGTCCTAATTTAAACATTTTAAACCGAGACGCATTGGGAGCGGGGAAGAGATATTCCAAATAAAAGCAAACACATAAAAACACTGCTACATATATTTCATAATCAACATATATTTATGTTCAGAGCTGTATGACAATGCCTTTAATCCTGAAAAGAGCGTTCTCGTTGGACACTCCTCCCGTATTTTGCGGGACACTCTTCGTTGCTATGCGAAAGTCTTAAAAGATTGCACTGTTTTAAGACTTGAGTATACCACCGGAAGAACCGAAGAACTAAGCGTTGAAATTTGAAATGATCAAATTTCACTCGTTTAGGTTGAGTGTCCAATCGGCCGCCCTGACCCTCAAGTTAACAATCTTGCGACTTTCAGGGTTAAACATAGCTAGTACAGTCGGGATTACTGATAAAATCATAACGCGCGCGCTACGTGTTTTACTGTGTGATAAGTGTGATTCTGCACGGAATCTGTAGTGAGATAGTGAGATCATAATCACCTGGCGCGAGTGCGCGCCTCGTACCTCCTTGCTTCACTTTTCGTTCATTCAATCGCTTCAATTGTCCGTGTGTGTCAAGCCTTAAGATTTATCGATGGCGATGAGTAAAAACTTCCTGACTCCGGTTTTTTCCCTAACTGCTGTTTCTCCGCTAGCTTTCAAGATTCGCGAAATTCGCTTCGCAGTTCCGTTTCCACGTTGAAATTCAAGGAAAGAAAGAAACGATAAGCGCGCTGAGAGTAACTTTACTCATCGCTAACGCTAATCATGTGTAAAATTACGGTACGCGAGGATAGAAAAATATATAATATATATATTATATAAGGTAATACTATCGTTATACAAAATCCGTTGGGTCTCCACGTTACAGGCGCGACATTTACATTTAAATATTACATTCGTTATCACTATAGACAGACGATTCTGCCGTTATATGATCGTTAACTGACAATGAGGGATGATTACGGGCGATGGGGCATGAAGATTGTCGATAAAAGCGCCTAGGCAGTCTCTCTCATGAAAATATTATACGTATATGTCTATTGTTATACGCAGTCTATCGTTATGAGAACTCACCGTGTTCACATCGAAAATTGATAAGAAGCTACGCGCATGTATCGTACACGTGGCGTAATAACAGTACGTGGCTCGCGAACTTTGTTTGCCGGAACATCGCCGCTTGGTAGCACGTATAAAGAGAAAACCTTGCGGATGATAACGCCCGGGATATCAACTTGACGCGTAATTCCTCGCGTCTATTCGCACAAGAATGCAATTCGATTAATAAATAATCGATCACGCGAGTATGCATAAGCACGTGCGGAAGAATGCCACTTTTTAATAAGTTTCTTGTTAACTTTCAATGTTTTAATAATATATTAACAGCGCGATTAAACGCAACGAGAATAATTTTAATCGGCGAATGAAACTAATTAATTAATCAATTTAAATTAATTAAGCTGCGAAACCAACGAATTCTGTATTTTCCTTTTGCCTTTTGTATAGTTGGCGAGCCACGTTAACGAATACTCGACGTCACGATGTTGTTCAAGAAAAATCCATGGTCACCTCGAGCGGAAATTAATGCGGATCGTCGGTGAAAATCAAACAAGAGGCACTTACCAGCATCAATGACGCCGCTCGTCCTCCTCGCGGGAAAAAAAAAGCGGTGATATTAAATAATTGATTGAAATTGAATTAAATATATGCGTGATGTCAGGATGGGATATGCATGACAGGATGGATGTGAAGTGATACACTATACTGAATAACGAAGGCATACGTATCCATGTTAAATACGTAGATTTTCACGAATATTAGGTATACATATTTTTGCGAGTACAAAATTGCGATCCAAGGATGATATAATATGTACAAAGTATAAAACGCTATGAAAATTACGTATATACAATACAAAACACATACGGATATATTTAAAAAATGCACATCGGAGAAAGGTGAAATTCAAAGAAGCTCTCCGATTAATTAGTCGAACTGTAATTAATTGTCTGAAATTATAATTAGGACTCAATCAGTAGTCGATCGTCGTTCAATTCGAAAATAAAATAGTAAGTTCGAGATAAAGTTTTAAAGTAAATATCAGATCGATAGTAGTCAGGTAAAAGCGTAGTACACATAGCGTAGCAGTGTAGACATAGCGTAGAATAGTGTGAAAGAAAAGTACAAAGAATAATGAAGAAAATAGTATAGATTTAAAGTCTTAGAGAAATGTTCGACTGCGCGTAGTCAGTGTTGTAAACTTCTCCGTGATGATCGTCAATTATCTCTCCGCGCTGTACGTTACACGTCTGTGTTATGTATTGTGTGCGTGATTATACAATCGTTATCCCTTTATCATTAGAAACAAAAAACGCGGACGCAGGAACGCACGTGAGGAACGCATTGCACTATATATATAATATCACAGATTTCTCTCTCACCCCTGGAAATGAACACTATAGGAAAAGGCGCGGTCCACCCTTAGTTTCTACGAATCATTTCTTTGACACGCGCTTCCCATCGCGACATGATCTCACCGCGAGTCACTTTCTGTCAAATAAGTCCTTTTTTTCCACGCAGTGATGAATCCTTTTTCTCGAGGTGACGATTTTATCTACCGATCTATCTACCAGACGAGAGTGCCCTGCCACTCGTACTGAGCCTTTCGGAACACCAGATCCATGACGACCCGGGCGTCCTCGATGGAGTTGTGCGTCTCCTCCTGTATCTTCCGGTTGAGCACCTTGCGCGCCAGAGTCTTGAGGCCGTTGCGATACGGCAGGCCGAGGTAATGCGGGAACATCACGCTGGTATCGACCACGTTCGTGTGGATCAGGCGCAGCGCCCTGAGGTCGTTCGCGAGACCGTGACCCATAAGAATCGTCTCGGCGTGGATAAATTTGAGGAGATCGTTCTGCACCTCTCGCAGAGTCTTGGTGACGTTCAACAAATCCTCCTCCGTGATGCCGCTGAACTTGGTGTTGTAGTCAATTACCTCGGAGCTCGGCTTCACGAGCGTGTCGTATACGATCTGGCCGTACAAATTGACGAGGGTCACTCGGGCGAGCTCCAGGCCCCGCCGCGTGTAGCACATCTCGCAGTCCATCGCGTAGACGCCGTAGTTGTTGTCGTGCAGGTACACCGGGGACGGCATGGTGCGCACGTAATTCGCGAAGGGCCCGTTGATCCCGGGGACCATGCCGGTCCATACGTGCGTCTTCCACTCGGCGCAGCCGCGCGAGAATCTCGCCTGATTGCAACACGTGTAATACCAGCTGTCGTTGGTCATGCGGTTGTACAGCTTGCCGCAATGATAGACGCAACGTTCCGCACCCAGATATTCGCCGTTCTGATCGACGTAGATCGTCTTTTCGCACCTGACGCACGTCCTCTTCAATGACCCCGTATTGCCACCCACGTCAGATTCTTTCTTGTCCGGACTCTTCTCGCTGTCGGAACTGCTCTCGCTGTCGCAGTTCCTCACTTTGTTGCCGTGTCTCTTCTCGTCGAGACACATCTCGTCGTCGGAACTATTTTTGCTTCTGGAGCTGCCCTTTCTGTTGCAGCTCCTTTTGTCCTCGGAGCACTTCTTGCTCTCCGGGCTTTTCTCACCGACGGAATTGCTCCCGCTGTCGCAGCTCTTCTCGCTTTCCGAGCTGTTGCTGTCGCTCGGGCTTCTCTCACTGTCGGAGCTGCTCTCGCTGTCGCAGCTCTTCTCGTTTCCGGAGCTGCTCTTGTCGTCCGAGCTCGTCTCGTTGTCAGAGCCGCTCTCGCTGTCGCGTCTCTTCTCGTTTCCCGAGCCGTTTCTGCTCTCCGAGCTTCTCTCTTTGTCGGGACGGTTTTCGCGGTCGAGATTCTTCTCGTTGTCGGACGAGCTCTCCTGCTCGGAATTGTCCGACGAACTGGAATTGCTGTATTGTCCGCTGTCACTCTCGATCTTGGGGCCCGAAGGGTACAATACATTGTTTATTATCGCGTGACCCGGTGAGAGAGATGACGGAACGGGGTAACCGTGCTCCAACAATTCCTTCTGCGACAGCGCGTACTTGTTTATCGTCGATGCCAGGAAGGTGGGCACATCGTTCGGGAACATCGTCTGCCACTGGCTCTCGTCCGGGATGTCGTCATTGCTGGACGTGTCGCTGGTCAACACCTCGTGCGACGAAGGCTTCTCCGACACCGTACCGTGCTGAGAAGACAACCGCGAAGACCCCCGACTCCTGCTCCTGGACGCTCTTCTCGTTTCCTTATCCTCGCGACGTCCGGAGCTCCGCGATTCCGTGCATTCGCGGACATTCGTCGCTTGCAGCGACGCAGATGCCTTCTTCTTGGACTCTTTTTTCTTATACATATACTGCCCGGCGGACTGGACATGCTTTCTCGTCTCTCGCAAGTTCTCATCTTTATTTCATAGGGACAAACAAATATATACGTAAGTTACTCGATCTACCAAGATCTACATTGCTAAAGATGTCCACACACACACACGACACGCGCATGCAAATCTTCTGACCCGACTTTTCTCTTTCTTTCTTTCTTTCTTTCTTTCTTTCTTTATCTAATTAATGCAGGGATCTACATTAATATGCGGTACAGGAAAAATGGCTGGCACACAATGCGAAAAGACAAGCGAACCGGATGTCTAATAGTTCAACGAGCTTTTGCGAGATTGGTTCTGAGAGAAATTGAAAGCGACAGAGCGCGTTTTCGTTCCTTTCAAGGCGACAGATAAGAGGACTTTATGATAATCCGCGTTATCATACTTTTATTGTCGTTAAAATCGTGACGAAGAGGCTTTGTGCAGAAAAAAATGTAAATTTTCAGTAAAAAGTATGGCGTTGCGTTGCGGGCGGCCGCGTCGCGTGTTCTTGACCCAAAAATTGCCTTGAATTTTTTCGGCTCGCGGTGACGTTCGTACTTACTCCGACAAGAACGACAAAGGTTTGACATAGTTTCGTTCGTCGTACGTGGGCGCACGTGGGAAAACAGGCGGATACGCGATCATCCGAAAAACAAACTGCTGCGCGAGATAAAAGCGAAAGTACGTGCATAAAATCTTTTAGAATCGGTCAGATCACTCTCACTTTAGCCAATAGCGACATTGTAACGCCCGATAGAGGTGTACAAGGTAGAGGTAGGACCAGGTCAGATAAAATTAGGGGGGCGGAAGGGGGGAAGAGGAGAAAAAGAGAAACGTCACATACGTAATTCGTGTCGGCCGTATCTCGTCCACGTGCTGTTGAACATGTCGCTCGACGGCATTCGTGACTTCGCGCCGCTCGATTCGTAGATGCGGCGATACGTACTGAGGCAGATCCATAGCGAGGGAAAAGACATCCGAACGATCGTTGTTTTCGCGGCGACACATGTATACGCGCGAATAATTTCGGGGAGACGAACCGTGAGTGAGCGCTTCGCGGCGGCGCGGCGCGTTGTTCTTTATTCGCGCCTGTGTTATCTTGTGCAAACGCGTGACACGCCGCAATATATTCGCCGCGAACGGAGGGGGAAGCCCGGGATTTTACGTTGCCAGCTTCCGCGCGGAAAAAAATGACGCGTGGGAAAGAATGATCCGCGACTGCTGGACGCGTTAAAAAACAGAGAAACTCTGCGAAGGGGACACCTCTCTTTTTCTTGAAAGAGCACTCGCCCGAATAACAACAGCTGCGGAGGCTCCGATTGCCGAAGCCGATGAGCAGATCAATTCGTTTCGTGTTGTTTTACTACTTACTGTCGTATTGTGCTGATGCGCTAAAGGCGCAATTTCAAAATTTGCTCCGATAAGGATTCCTCTGAAGAATATCATTTTACGCTGATTGTGAGATATATATAAGATGATTCGCAAACATATATGAGTCAAGACTTTCCTCACGAGGGAATCGCGATCCTCTACATTTTCTACAAGCTCCTCTCGACGATCGTCTCGTTTCGAACGGATATCTAATTCGGTGCGATTATTTATCACCATTCATCACCATGATTCTCGCTAACGTCGCTTCGCGCTCTGATTGTTAACTGGGAGAGAGAATTAAGAAAGAAATAATTCGCCGCGCGAGGGGGGAGGGGTACAATTAAGCTGTCTCCCTGAAATATAAAAGTAACGGCGGTAAAAATGAACTCAACGAGGCACGCGCAACTTTCACTAATTACATTACCGACGAAAAAAGAATGCAACGTATATCACTTTTTGCCGGTCAGCTGCCTCGGTCACGTCCTCGCGATAAGTTTGCGTGACGTTCGCGCGTTTGGGCGCTCGTCGGGATAAAAATAGCGAGAACGCGCGGTTGCATTCAGCCGCCCGTGCTCTGGCCGAAGGAGAAACATCTCGCGAAGCGAGTCCGACGCGTGTACATAGCGACGTAGGTGCCCCTGTTCGCAAAAATCAGGTATTTGCCCCCGAAAAAGAATAGCACACGACCAATAATAAATTTAAATTAATAGATATATTAAATCCATCCCATATGCAGATTATATTATTTTATTCCTACAGCGCGCTTTTACTGAATGTAAAAATCATCGTTAAATTATTTTATTAAACATCCATGTGACTGTCCAAGAAGCGATACGTTCCTTGCCTATGCGGAAAAAATATTAGACATTATTAGGTTGATGCTAAAGATTCGTATCAAATAAAATTAGAAAAACGAAAAAGATATTTAAAAAAATTATATTTAGTTAAATAAAAAATAAATAGGAAGAGAGTAAGAATAAAGTTCGTGGCGGCAGTTTTTCTTAAGTTTCAATTTTAAATAAATGTTAAAATTAATTGTTTCCAATTTTATTTAATAAATATGATGCACTTTTCACGTCAACCTAATAGCCGAGATTTTGGAATACCCGTTGTTTTTTAACAAATCTCTCTTCGTTAAAAATATATACTCGAATATCCAAGTCTCGGGTTTTCCAGGAAACCAGATGCAACGCTGGTCGCTCGAATTTTTTAGAAATACAGCAGCAATATGGTTAATAAGCCCGTGCACATCTTGCATATCGATTCAGCTCCGTCTACTTATTCTCAGTCTATCAGTAATTTTACTTACTTGACTTCCCCGCAAAATTTTTAAAAAATTCGAGATTTCGGCTCGTGAGCTTCCACCGCAGATACCTCCTCGGAGATGTCATCCGAATCTGCACGCGAGATCGGATTTTAGTCACGTGTCACGATAAAGGACAAGCGCAGATTGCGACGTGGATCGCGAGTAATAGCCGAAAACGCGCCGAAAGTTTTCGTCGGCGTCGCAACAAGCGAGATATTGGTAATTGAATTTGAGCCAACTGCGCGCCCAAACGGGAAAGAGCGAGCCGAGAACCGGCCCGCGAAGGCAACGGAAGGAGAGACAGAGGCAAAGGCGGAGACGCAGAAGGGAAGAAGCGGACATAAAGAAAGAATCGCTTGTTGCTCGCGGGTAACGGAACGCAGTATGACGACGTCCAATATGTACCGTTGCGTCATTTAATAAAATCGTTCCGCTCCTCTCTTTCTCTCTCGTTCGTTGGCTCGTAGAAATCCGCTGCCACTTTCCGGCGAAACGTGACCAACAATCAGTCACGAACGCGAGGATTCCCGCGATAATTTCCATCGAACGGATTATGACGTGATTATGAATGACGTCGACTGGTCGACAACTGCGTTCAAGAGCTCGAATTAGAGCTCTGACTAATAGGAAACATGCGATCGGTGCTGCTGCATGCGATGAATCAACGGCAGGCCGTTGAAGTTTATAACTACGTATTATAATTTAATTACTGTCGATTACTTGATTAAGAAGCTGGTTTATTATGCGATCTGATTATGACGCGTGACTTCGTGTTATCTAGCTTCATTTGCGTGTATATATATATTTAGAACGTATATCTGTTTGTGTATTTAAGCGACGAATCTGGGAAATGCATGGACAATCCCGGATAACATATCATCGTTATGTCATTAGAATCTCGTATTGCAATAAAGTTAATCACTATAATATTGTATGTAATAAGGTTAATAAATACTTTACTACATACTTTAAGAAATGTAGTTAATAATAGGGGAGAAGTGCTACAAAATCGTATTACTTAAGACATATTATGTTATAATTCTCATTTGGTACTAATTTGCACGCGTAAATTAATATTAGAAATTAATGTTTAATGTTTAAGATACCTATTATTTAATTTTTTTAAAAGAACAAGTTAATTTGTTATGAAATATATTTTATATGATATAAAAGATACGACTTAAGCAACCAGTTTCCTAAATCGTATTCCTATCGATTTCCAAAAACATATCTCCTTTAAAAATTTATATAATAAATTTGCGAATAAAACCAATGAAAAAATAGTTTATATATATTAATAACAAGTCAAAAAGTATCCGACATATATAATAATAATACGATTTGAGAACTCATGTTTAACACGTTCGCTTATCACATTTAGCTTATCACGTAGAATAGGTCAGATTATATAACTATATAGTTCATCAGTGATATATAACTTATACATTAATATTATATAGTTACGAAATAATAAATGTTATAATATAATGAATAAAAGTAAGTATGAGTTATCACATCGTATCGATTTAAGAAATCTCGTATTGATATGGATTTAGGAAACATGATAAATTATACAGTACTTGTAATATGCAAAAAATGAATGTAAAATATTCAACAATAAATCTGTTTAAAAAAAAGCAGAATACCGTATTTTCAAATTATTATCATACAGAAATTGGTCAAAAATTACATTAATCGTACCTAATTCAAAAAAATTTGTATAATTTTTGTAATACGTACGAAATAAGATATAATGTGGGAATTTTTTGTCAATATTTTTTATTGCATATTTTTTGCCGTTTTTGTAGTCAATAATAATAAATAATTAATGAGGTACGATTTAGGTATGTGACAGGTATGTACATATTAGACAATAACCCTCCTAAATTAAGAGATATTTATCGCAAAAATGTATAGTCACATAAATAATGATTTATAAAAAGTCTTATTGCGTTCTATAATCTTCGTTAATAAAAAATACCTATCTCTGCAATTGCTTAAAAATAAACTTCCTTTATAGAAATAAATCTTCCCGAAAGCCAGTCTTTCAATTTTCTGGACTTTGCTCTTTCTCATATAAAAGCGGCGCATATACATATTTCCGGTATTGTTGTTAACTGCCATAAGCTCATCGATTTTCCTACGTCTACGCGACCGTGATACTTTCTCATCACGCAAAATAGATATATTTAGTAATCGCGTTACTAATGGCTTGCGCCGGACTGTGCCTGACCTACCGCAATACTGAATCGACTGTCTTGATTCAATTAACTTATTCGTGCGGCGTCGCACGATATTTCATTCGTATTTTTTATTCATCGATCGATACAATATAAAAAGAAAATAAGTAATGAACACTCGCATTCAGATTATTTAATTCTCTTCATATTCAATCGGATCAAATTTTCAACATGCCAAATGAACTTTAACTCCGGAATGGAATCTCCGATTTATTCGCGTATCCGTCCGGGGCGACGAGCTGATTTATTTAAAACATTCGGTGTTAGCCGCAATTTTCGGCATAATTTTCGTGTTGATCCCCACTTTATCCCCTCTTTGTTGTTCGCGCCTCGGCAATGAACTTTCGAATGACATTGTCGCGTGATTAAGGCAGATGATTAAAGTGCATGATTAAGGCGTGCGAAGTTTAGTCTCTAAGTGGCAGTATCATGTGTACAACGGGAGTGATTGCTGCCAAACCGTCATTACAATTTTTTTTCAGTAACCTGAGACGAAGAGTCGCACTCGCACATCATATTTACATAGGTACGTTCGGCAGCTTGCATGCTGCCAAGATGTGAGCGACAAGGAAAAGATGGTGGGCGTTAAGGTAAAAATTGAGCCCAAAATTGCAAGAATTGAACGAACCATTGATTCAAATTTAGGAAAATAAATTCAGAAACGGGAAAGAACCTCGCGAGAAAAGGATTACGAAGCACAAATTAATATGCGCCTCGCATCTTATCGTATCTTATCAAAGTTGAACGCTTTAGGAGACAAAAGAAAAGAAAATAGCAACGCGTATTATGAAGATAAGTCATCACGAGTTTCATCGATAATCCATCAATGAAAGCGTATTTTTTTTTCTCCTGATGTGTCCACACGGAATCTGCCTTTATTCGCTGATTAATTGTAACAGAATATTCTCATGTATGATATCTAATAGATATCTGGTATCTGATGGGCGCTATTAAATCTTCTCCGCGGTATGGTATCTATTCACGATATTTACGGTATTTTTCCTATTTAGCGGCATGGTATCTAACTCGAAATTTTATTATTTACTCAGCAAAATGTATTTACGTTGCCTTGCAATTGTCAGTTTATACAGACAAAATATATAGTCGTGTTCAACACTATTCAGACACGTCGGGATTAGTATTGATTGAAGATAAACAGTGTCCTCGACTGTGTGCGTAATCGGGTTATATTTATTCACAAAAAGAACCAAAAAGAAACGACGGAGCTTGTTTTGTAAGAAAAGTTTTCTCATACGAGAGAGACGTGTACACGAATTTTAGACTTCAACGATTTTTAGTTGCGGGACGCTTATTGTGACGGGAAATGCGGCAAAATGGAAAATCAGCTAAGAAAGAAAGAAAGAAAGAGAATGATGATACTATGCCGCTAGTATCTAGAATACGTACAAGTTAGTTATCTAACGAGACACAATACGCACGTATGCCCGGCGTAAAGCATAAAAAATGTATTGCTCGATTTGCAAGTTTAAATTGTTCGTCGCGCGATTTATTATATTCTCGCGTCGTGTGGATCGTGTTACATTACTTAACATTAATATTGAAAACAAAGAAAGCTTTCTCCCGCTATAACGTAACTCTTACGGTGGCGCTTGTTCATTAACTACGACTTTTCTATATCCTCAAAATTTTTTATATATTCAAACTTAAAAATAATTTAATTTAATTTAATCATAGATTTAATCTTTGATGAGACCGCGGGCAATTTTTAATCATCAAATTAATTATCCAAATAATAAAATAGATAATTCAATTTTTATTATCAGCCCTAGTAGAAGAAACCACATTACAATAAAAAAAAATGAAATTGCTATCATCTACTCCTATGTCGAGAAGCTATAAAACTTTTAACATTTATCTGTGAAAACCAATTAGTGTAAACTCCGCCAAACTAGGTCCTCTCTCAAAGCGAATGCTTTGCTTATCGGTCTTCGGATGACACGTTATGAATATCACAGATAACTTGTTTAATGATGTAACACCTTCCGAATATAATTGTATCACCGATTAGAGTTACGCGAGCGAAGATAGTGAATATTAGAGTCCCTCTAATCAGAGTCTGGCCATACGGTAGCAACTATTGATTGATTCGCTATTTCTTGGCAAAAGCAAGAGAAACAGAAAGAGAGAGATATAAGAGAGAAAGAGAAAGCAATTTGAATGTATATATTTCTCTCCTTCTCTCTCGCAAAATTTTCCCAGAACTGCAAGTTGGCCAGAACTCTGATTAGAGGGACTCTAGTGAATATTTTCTTCTCTTTTTTTTTTTAGTACGTACCATCGGCACAGCTCGCGACATATTTGCCGTTGCTGGAAAAGGCCATGTCGTTCACCACGGCAGTGTGTCCTTTCAGCGTGCCTATCGTCCAAGGGTGGTCCCGTTCTTGCTGGACCTCTCGACGTTTCTTGTTTTTCGCACGTTTACTTGACTCACGAGTAGGCTGCATTGTTACCGGTGTCGATGGTGGTATATACATGGGCGTATTCGAATTTTCTGGAACGAATTCATTCCTATCGTAGTACGCCGCTGTAACACACAAATTGTAACAATTAACGATTAAATATTCCGGGCAAGATGAGACGCTCCGAGTCCGAGCGAGCCGGGTTTCGCAATTCTTAAGATAAAAGCAAAGAAGATAATGAACGTGTTGGAATAATAAGCAGTGAGAATATGATTTTCGCGAGATGAAGTCGACAGTCTTTCGCGTATTCAGTAATATCACGGAATTATTAGGCTATCTCGCCTAATAATTCTGTGAATACGAAAGACTGTTGACTTCATCTCGCGAAACGGACGTCGTGTGATGTTGTACAAAAACACTTATCAAACACACGACGCACGCACGCACGCACGCACTTTGAAAAAAATATCTGTTTTTTTAATACATTTATTTTATAAATGATTGTGTTGCTTGATTATTCGATCGATTGATTAATCGATCATTGCTCGATCGAATAATGAAGTAGATAAATACTTAGAATAGGATTCACATTTTCTTTTAGTCTTAATCTATTTTTACAACACACAGATAATTTAAAAAAATGTAATAAAATAATATATTTTGATATATTACTGCCGTTGACGACGTATGATGTGGGGATGAAAGAATTCCTTGCACAATTTTCCACGGGCACATGTATATCTACTTCTTCGGATGTAGGTTGATAGTTGATGTAACACGGTGGAATGCCGAAATTAGAATTCCGATTACTATTGCGGTAACTTGAATATCCATGTAATGGACAAAAATTAGGCACATTATATACGTAATTCATGTTTAATATGCTCGCGTAATACACGACTCTACTGAAATACATTGCTCGATTTCTAATAGTTCTATTCGCTTTGAAGTTCGGATAAAAACTAAAGATAAAACGAAATATGCACGCTTATTTCTAAGATGAATCCATGGTGGGCCTAAGCCTAAAGAGACATCCCTCCAAAAAGTCGATGGCCAATCTTCAGCTTCAGCCCTTCATCCCTTCCAATGTTGCATCGATGGTGCCCCATCGACCGAGAACTTGCAGAGAAACTAATAAGAAATGGACGCCTACAATGGGCCTGAACTAAAACTATGGGGGGCCTAAGCCTAAAGAGGCATCCCTCGAAAAAGGTCAACCTTCAATGCCCTTCAATCCCTTCCAAAGCATCGATGATTCATCAAAACGACCGAGAACTTGCAGAGAAACTAATAAGGAGTGAAAAACTATCAAAAGTTTTACAAATCACGATAAAACATATTTGATTTTGCAGGCCTTGATACTAAAAAATATAAAGACTATTTATTTTACCGTTGCGCCATAAGAAGATCGAGTTCTAAATTAACAATCGCTATAAGCAATTAATCGTAAAAATTAAAAAAAAACGCAACGTGAGAAAGGAAATGTCTAGTTATTTTTAAAGTTTATGAATCATAATTAATTAATGCTCATTGAATATCATCTGATAATAGGAATCAATTGTCAAGAATGATTCAATAGAACAAAGGCAAAATCTCAAATACGATTTTTTTCCACATTCGATTGGTGTAATATTTGCTTGAATATATATATTATTCTTAAAATTATCAAATACACGCAGAAAATTTTCGATATCTCGTATATAAAATATTCCACGCGAAACATGTCGTTAGGTATATCTCAAATTTTCCATTACGCCTGCATAGGAATGTTAATTTCTCGATAACGTAACCGTATGTAATTACATGTCGCGTGCCTATATACGCATTCCTCAAGTATTCTTTGCAATAAGAGCATCAGAAAACATACAGTTTTTCACTATATAAAAAACAATTGTACACAGAGATGTACAATATTTGCACACTTGCTTGTTGAAATCTGAATAAATATCTAGAACTAAAAAACACCTTTATCTCAATAGAGATCATGTTTAATCTTAGTCTGTAATTAATTCTTGTGCATCGCACATTCGTCACACAAAAATATATGTACTATGATATTTTAAAATATATATGTTTATATATTATAAAATATAAAATATACGGTCAATTATAAAGTCCTTCTGCAATTTTAAACTTTTATAACTTCCGTTCTATATACATAATAAAATTAATCTCTCAAAGATATTAGAATTGCAACCTATAAGTACATAAAATGCACAGGTTATTTCACAATTATTGCGCCATCTCGTAATTATTACGAGAAATCGAATTGCTGTGTTAAAACCAGTTTAATCGTCTCATAATATTACTTTATAATTATGAACGTAGACGATGATGGTGTTTCATTTTATATTAATCATTGCTCATCGTAATTCCATCCGCATTTCTAAGAATCACAGATTGTCTTCCGTGATGGCGTATATACGTGTTTGTAAATATCGGAATATTCGTATAATCAATACTAAATACTATTGCTATTCGTATAATCAATACTAAAGTAATAATCACTGTTGCTCGGACGATAATGCAACTTCGTTGATGTTTTTCACCGTCATATTTTATCAGACGATTCGTGCGTAACGTAACGCTTCGCGCATAAATACGAGCAATATTAATATGTTGATTGCGCGGACGATAAGTATTTGCGCGATCTACATGTTTTGCGATACGTTCGCTGGATAAAAGCTTCGAGAGTATCAGAGTATCGTCTTTAATATGAAAACTTGAGAAAACGTTGAATTAGTTAAATAAAAGAAAAACGCACGCCGCGCGACGCACCATCGCGTAATTGCAGAAGAATGTAAGAAGTTGAAAATTCAGCAATTTTTTCCTCTCTCTTCGAAAAATTCTTCCTCGCGGATAACGCCGCTTATATTCACTCGGAAAAATAGATTCTGAATTATCGCACGGAATCCTGGAAATTTTCCATCGCACGGGAAATCCCGACAATTTTCTATTGCCAAGGAAACCAAAAATATTTTTATATTTTCACGATGTCCCTTCACGCATTACTTTATACGCCTAGACATCTAAAAGACAACGCGTCGTTTTGATTATAGATTACTAAGCAAATTCATTTTACTATTTTTATCGTTACGATCATATAATTTTAATCGTTCGCACTGAATATTTTGGAAATTAAGATCTAGACAAAGAGAGAATTGAAATCATTGTTAAAATACGACTTTCTCTTTACGAGAACAATAAACAACTATTATAAAGTCGATATGCATCTCATAAAAAAACACGACAATAAAAAATACTTTCGCAATGTTCTTTTTTTTTCATTTTTCAATAGTGTAGAAGTGTTGGTCGAGTAAATCAAGTTAATTACTTTATTTCACCTCTTCTACACGCATTATATCTTAAGGAGGTTCGATGGTTACAACAAAATGCAGAGAGTTTGAAATTTTAATATGTTGTTCTGGAATGCAAAATAGAATTATGTGAATTTTTTAGGAATTTTTCACCGTCCCGTTTTAAAAAAAATCTACTCCAAAAATTTAAAAAGTACAATTTTTGGATTAGATTTTTTTCAAAACGGGACGGTGAAAAATTCCCAAAAAATTCACATAATTCTATTTTGCATTCCAAAACAACATATTAAAATTTCATGAAACTGGCTGCCTTTTTAACATATAGGTTTTTATGGGAAATAATATATTGCATATACCTTCAGAATAAAATAAGTGCAAGAAAAAATGCAAATGATAAGGAAAGAAAAATATGCACATGTAACTTAATAATTTACAAATAAATGAGCGAAAGAAAGGGGAAGGTTACCGCACATTTCGTAGAAAAATTAATTATTAAAGCATAAATTGCTTGATTTTTCGTCTGCTAGACTGCCACGGTCGTGAACAGCAGCCAGCAGCACGCATTATACGCACGCGGCGACCAATCAGAGCAATCCCCTTCATTCCCACTACTTCAAACGCTAGTGCGCTGTTTCCAGAACTCCCGCGTCCCACTACTCCCTCCGATGAAGCCATCGAACCTCCTTAAATAAATTCTCAATTAAAGGTCTTTTTCCATGGCCCCGGAAGGATCATTGCGTTTCCCGGGGCCCCTTCCTAAAGCGCATGGAGAGAACTCGTGGTGGTTTTAGCCGGTAGGCCATGCATGTAGTATCCTAGCGATGTACATGCATAGAATCCGGCACTACCCCGCTTGTTGCAGCAGGCCATGGGTCTTCCCCTTTTTGGGGGGGAGGGGGCACTGGGTGCGTGACTGGTTGCTGCTACTGGCGGCGCTCCCCGATCGTGTCCCAGTGGTTTGAAGATTTCCCCACGTTAAAAAAAAGTCTTTTTCCATATTTTCGCTTGAAAGAAAATTTATGTCGACGCCCACTCTCTCTTCTTTGTTCGCGTTTCAACGAGTCACTAGACGTACATATAATGCTCTGTCCTAAAAATGATCAAACCGAAAAGATTTTTATAAGTTTGGTAAAAGGTATGATCATAGTGCATGGGGCTGGGGCCATCACTGAAACAGAGACTCGCATGCCATTTGCCACTCGTGCGTGCCCAATGCAGTAAAGAATAGTGCTGATAGGCGTTGACGAAAATCAGGTCGGAAATTGCAGCCAATGACCGCTGATCTAAATTAAATATATTTCGTAGCACATCTAATATTTTTTAAAGAATATTTTCTCTTTATAAAAAACAACAATTGTTACAAAATCCAATATAAATCTTATAAAAAAGATGATAAGAAATACGTTTGCAATTTTTCTTTATTTTTGAGTACTGCAGAATTGTTAGTCGAGCTAATAAAATAATTTTACTTTTATTTTTTGCTACACGTGTTCTCAAATAAAGGTCTTTTTCCATATTTTTGCTTGAAAAAATATTTATGTCGGCACCCACTCTCTCTTCTTTGTTCGTGTTTCAACGAGCCACTAGACGTACATATAATGCTCTGTCCTAAAAATGGTCAAACCGAAAAGATTTTTATAAGTTTAGTAAAAGGTATGATCATGGTGCATGGTCCATGGAGTCATCTCTAAAACAGAGACTCGCATGCTATTTACCATTCGTGTGCCCAATGCAGTAAGGGATAGTGGGCGTTGACAAAAACCCATGTAGGAATTGCCCGTAGTGGCAAGGTAGAGCCAAGGCTTGGCCGGAGCTAGAGCGTTCAACCATTGTCCAAGAATCTGTCAGCCAATACTGGTCCATCGCCAGTACTCGACCAACAGTGGCAAATAACTGAATGCCTACCTATACAGGATAAGCAGGCGTTGTGATGAAGGCCAACGTAGGGCAGCCAACTGTCTGCCAGAGTTCTGTCAGCCAGTACTCGACCAACAGTGGTAAATAACTAACTGCATGCCTACCTATATAGAATAGCCAGGCGTTGTGACAAAGCCCTACGGTTGGCCAATGGTTGGCACCCGCACATTGGCCAATATTCTGTCAGACAGTACTGAACCATCACTAGCAAATGACTATGCAAATGTCCAAATCATCCGATAGATGACATTTGATAGAATCCGTTTCTCTTATTTAAAGTTCGACCAACGATGCTATAAGAACGATGTATAAATGACGAAACTGCACAACTTATATCAGTTGTATCGTGGAGTCCACTTTTATAATAGAATGTGACACTTTTGGATTGATGTTAACGTTAATGTAACCTTATTTTTGAAGACTGATAATAATTAAATAAACAAAACGTGTATATATATATATATATATATATATATATATATAACGCATGTATTTTATAACAAAACTCATTTCTTAATTAATTATCAACCAGTCTGAAATCTGGCAACCAGTACTGGCACAGTACTGAGCCGATAGTAAATCCTATACTGGGGCAGTACAAGTAGACAACGGCTGGGCCAGTACTGTCTGCCAGTGTTGGACTGGAGTTATCATCCATGGTTGCACCAGTATTGTTTCGGTACGGTTACCAGTACTGTGCCAGTCTAGCAACTCTGGGAAACAGTAATGGCTTAGTACTGGGCCAGTCATAAAGTTCTATATGGGAATCAGACCGAAAATTGCAGCCAATGACCGCTAATCTAAATTGAATATATTTGGTAGCACATCTAATATTTTTCTAAGAATATTTTCTCTTTATAAGAAACAACAATTGTTACAAAATCCAATATAAATCTTACAAAAAAAAATGATAAAAAATACATTCGCAATTTTTCTTTATTTTTGAGTGCTGCAGAATTGTTAGTCAAGCTAATAAAATAATTTCACTTTTATTTTTTGCTACACGTGCTCTCAAATAAAGGTCTGCTTCAATATTTGCGCTTGAAAGGAATTTTACGTGTTACATGACTTGCAGTAAATAAAACAAGAAATTTGTCCCAAAGAAATCTTTTAAAATTATATTAGGATTCTTGGATTGTGTGTGTGTGTGTGTGTGTGAGAGGATTACATTCGCGTAAAACGTGTGCAGTAATCATCTTGCTCCGTTTGCATTCTGCGACGACATCGACAGTTGGAACACGCCTCTAGAGTCTAGATCAATATTTTGTTATGTTACATAAAAGTTCGACCAGTGTTACATGTTTACATGTATTACAATAAAATCCACAATTCAGAATTATTCAGAAACTTTTAATCATACACAGTTACTAGCTTGCCCCTTTTTTTATAGATTATTACGTAGAATGTTGTCTCATTTGAAAAACATAGTAATATTCTTTCGTATAACGCCATGAAGATAATTATTATTCTGATTATTCAATGTATCTCAACGATCAAATATCTTTATAACAAGAAACGAAAGAATTTTTCTGAAATATTTTCTTTTAGTTAAATCTCGAATGTATAATAAATCTAATAATAGTCGTAAAACACGTAATTTAAAACACTCGAGCCATAAATTGTATTTTATTGTGATTTTACTTTTTATATAATTTACTTCGGAGTCAGATTTACAACGTTCGATGCTTACAATGGTTCTCTCGAAAATAAAAAAGTAATATTATTTCGCTCAAGGTTTCGCTATAAATCGCAAACGGCAGAAAAGAAAAGAGTAAGAGAAAAGGTAGAGAAAAAACTCAATTGTTCAAACCAATATATCATACGATAACAGTTCTGCGATCATAAAACATGAATATTCGAGGTCGCACGAGCGAACTAGGACTTGCCTCCGAGGCAAGCAAGGTCGCGCTCCAAAATTTTAACACCGGGAATACGTGCGGCTTATGCATTCCACCCACATGGAATCCTTTCATTGCGTCATGTCCCCGAGACATGTTCCTCTCGATCGCTATGAGATCCACGTGTACGCACGCGATACGTCCGCGTATACGTACGCAGCTAATTTATATCGTCGCACGCAAACCGCATGCCAGGATTTTAAATAATTTTAAATCACATCGGTAAGGAAATCTAAATACTGAAAATTCTTTTGTGATTTATGTGCGACTTTCTTTTACAAGGAGATCTTTGATCGTGCCGACTCGTTCTTATATATTCTGCAAATACGCATAATCCCGGGTGAGTACCACCTCACCCGTTCCGGCGCGGCAGGGATTCTTCAAGTAAACCGCGGCTTGGCTTTAACAAAGGAGCTTTAATAAATTACTTGCGAAATATCGAACAGACGAGCGGACAGCGTTTTCCAAAAAAATATTATATCCGTTAAAGAAAATTCTGTGCGTGTTTAGGCACAAATTTGAGCTGCGTGAAAAGCTTATAAGTGTGTTACGCGAAATTCTACATGCGGCACAAAGAGAATTTATTCATTTTATTCATGAGATTATTCTTTCTCCATTAATATATACATATATATAAATCAAGATTTGATTTTGAAGTTTTACAATACATTTTGCAGCTAACTAATATCTCGAATTATATTAAGTATCCTAGATCGCGAAATGTCTAAATTTAAATTAACAAAAAACTGTTTTCTTTTTCAAACCATAATTTTATACAATTCAAAACTTATTAAGGCCGATGAGAGAATTTCTTTTTTGAAATAAAGAATGTGAATTGTGTTCCTAATATTCTGGCTTGTTCAGGTCCAAAAGTCAACTTGGAAAAACCCATCATCTATTTTGCTGTCTCATAAATTAAGTAATGGAGAGGAGAAAATAGGACAGATGGTTTTCGACAAGTTGTGAAGTAGATCTTGATCTATCCTATCTACCTTTCAAGATGGTACTTCTTTTGTGACCACTGTTTTCACCATTTCTGCCGTCGAAGAAATCGATTGGATATGGTTTACTTCCGAATAGGCGGAAAAGGCCACGCGCTCAGCCACGCGCCAGATACTCCTCTGCCTTTCAGTTCGATCGACAAGAATCAGAGGCGAGATACATTTAAGCGGCAAGTAAAATCGCAATAACGCGATACCGGCATTTATTTTAGGACTAGGATAAAGTAGTTTCGTAATTGAGAAGACACGACTGCTTTAGTTACGAGGCTTCAGATAGATAATTAATTCAAACATCTGTTGCAAACGTATACGCGAGCAGAAATGCTTGTGCATTCCGCGGACATCGAAGCGTGTGTACAATTATAAATGTACAATTATAAATAATTGTAACATGATAAAAACGTCACATATAATTAAACGGAAAGATGAGTATGCTAGCTAAAATTTATGTGCATAATGTAAGCGCTACAAAGGTCACTTTTGCACGTGCAATCGTTCCTTAGAATCTTGTGTGGTCTCCCAATATAAATCTTTCTTTTCATTTTTGTTCACAAAAGTCTCTGAAACATATCGCATGTATTTTGCAGAATATATAAGAACTAATGCAAGTCAGCACGATCAAAGATCTTCTTGTAAAAAAAAGAGAGTCGCACATAAATCACAAAAGAATTTTCAGTATTTAAATTTCTTTACCGATGTGATTTAAAATTATTTAAAATAATAATTAAATAAATTAAATTAAAAATAATAATAAATAGAGTGCTCAAGACAGAGTTAATTTCTACGTCTTTAATGTCTTACGTCCTTCGCTGGGACGATACGTGCATTATCTCTCCCGTGCTTTATTTCTCCCCTTCTAACTTCGACCGATTCGACACGCATGTAACAGGCCTTTCTCTTTACCGTTGAAGAGAAAAAATGGAAGAAAATCGTCGCAAAACAGTGTCATCCCTTCCCCCTTTCTCCGCACGTTTCGCACTCGATTAGATTACGCTCCTTACTGCGCATCGTTTCATTCGCGTTATCACGCTAGTTTCACTCGCGAGCATTATTCGTGCGTAACAACCGCTCGCGCGATACAACAAAATAAAAAAAATAAGTAGAAATAAGACGTAACGCATGTCGGATGAGTGACGCATGTCGTTCGACGTGCAACGTACAAGGGCAGGGGTCAGTGAACTATACGCAGCCCGCGGGTATTACATGAATAAAGAAAGCGACTTTTACATCAATAAAAAAAGCTGTGGAAATTCACTTTTTATCTTATTATACATATAAAAGCCATAGTAGAGTGAGTCAAATTTTTTAAAATATTGACTCGTGTGCATAGATGCAATCTATACAATATTATAAATTGCATCTATGCACACGAGCCAATATTTTAAAAAATTTGACTTACACCGGCCACAGCTGCTGCTTTCACCAGTCTATACGAGCATCTGCGTAACGTCCTTAATTTTTTCAAACCCTTTTCAAAAGTTAACATCTGCATCTTTATATACCGGAAAAAATCTTTAAGAGCTAGTTTTAAGGTCCTTAAGATTTTACAGTCTGTACGATTTTCTTTGACAACGCCAAAGTTAATCCTCGGTCAATCTTCGGTCACACCTCCTTTTTTCGAACACGTTTGTCACACAGAATTAATTTAACCTCAACCAATTTTCAAGCAGCTGCTGTTCAAAAACTAACAGTTAAATGGATCGCAAAAAAATTCTAGAATTAAATCTAAACATTGTAGAATGTATTCTCATTATAAAAAATTAACTTTTTGAGTGGCGTCATGTTAAAAAAAAATCCTTAAAAAATGTAAATTTCCAGAAAAAAAATCATCAAAACCATAACTTTCATTTTCCAATGTTTTTGCTCAAAATTTTGCATAGTACTCTTAAGATACGTTACTTTAATAAAAAAAAAATAGTCTAGGATTACTTTGACCCCGTGTGACAACCGAGGGTTGACGCCACCATAGAGATTAGCACGAGTTGTTATCGCTGTGCCAAAAGCCGACGACATTCTGCGTATCTTTGATAATAACGTTCCATTCATAAATTCGAAGAAAATTCGAATCGTCCGTAAATTGATAATTGTAACTTTCCAATGCCGATTTAACCCTTTTATTTTCACTTTATTATTTAAGCTAGAAAAAACATACGTGTTTGTATTTTTGATAACATCTCTATTTAGAAGTGTTTAAAAATACATGTATCAAAATATGAGTTAGACCTACTTAACACAAGATTGAAAGGAACTAATAAATATATACCAATATATGTTCAAGATAAGATTTAAGAAATACAGACGGATACTATTTTATTACATACCTAACTCTAAGCCATATAGCTACAACGGAAGAAAACAAAGGGGTTAAAAAAATTCGAAAGTCTATATTTTCATATAGATATTAAAAAACAAAATAATAATTTAATAAATACAAGACTTATTTGTTTTTATGCGCGCTTTCATTATCGATGCAAAAGAAATATTCTCTAAATAGAGATTTATCTCTATTCAACTAAAATAATTAAGCTAACTAGGACACGAAGATATATATATGTATGTATGTATATATATATATATGTGTGTGTGTGTGTGTGTGTGTGTGTGTGTGTGTGTGTGTGTGTATATAATATATATGTAATTATAAAAATTGCGAAAATGCTTTAGCAAAATTTCGATCTTTTCGGAAAAGATCGATACGTAAAAAAAGCATCTTTAGTTTTTAAGAAAAGAATTATGAGAACAAAATTAACAATAAGGCAACAAATTATCGCTAATTCCTATACACGTGCTCCGCGTTTGATGGCTCGCGCGCTTTTATTCTTAGATCTTATTGTTAGCTTTCAAAACGCCGCATCTATATAATAAATGCAACCTTGCGTCATTTCTAAATGCCATTTTAAATGCCTGGTGACATTATCAACACCGAGCTGGCACCAGTTTTGCACCTGATAATGTCGACGCAAACGCGTACGCGCGTGCACACAGGCACGTGCACGTGTACCGCGTCTGCGATAAAACCGGCGGGTCTTTCGCTCGCGATCGTCACGCGTAAATTTCACGCGCGCGCGCTTAACGGGACCTGCGCCTCGTCCTAACGGAAACCGCGCGATCGCGCGTGTCTATTGAAACGCGAACGAAGGTCTCACGCGGGAAGGTGCTTTTACGAACTATCTCGGCGCGGACTTTATTTTTACAAGACAAAAAAAACGACCAAAGATAATGAGATAAACGGAACACGCGCTGAATCGCGGAGTTCTAACGGGAAACTCCGCGATGCGAATCAGCGATGTGTCCGTCTGTTCGAAAGGAGACTTCATCGTTCTCGCAGGTCGGCGCCATCGTCCGAGCATGGCAAAATTTCCTATTTCCTTTGCTTTTTCTTTTAAATTTTATCGATGATGAGACGAAGAAACTCACCGTTTTCTCTAACGCTCCTTCGCTTGACCGCGACCGAGATCTTAATCGTACGGATCGGAACGATCGCTACACGTGCGTCGGATGTGTTTTCGCGTCTCTCTCTTCCAGTGGGAGGCACGTTCAAGAAGCCGGGATTTTCCGAAGGAAGAAACAGATGCCGAGACGAGACGTGGATTTTCTGCAAATTCAAACGAGGTTCTGCGAACACGTGCGAGGGGGAAAGATAAAAGTCGAGACGAGTTTGACCCCCCTCGAAACCAAACAACTTTTGTCTGAAACATTTTTCTCTCCCGGGCTTGGTTTTCGAGATATTCATCAACTGGATGGATTAAAATGGTCCACCCTGTATTTTGTTTGTCACAAGAAAAAGGACCCTTCACGATTCGAATGAGAAAAACGAAGTTGGCAGAGGCGGTGCCGGCGGTGGAGCTGGCGGTGGTGGTGGTGATGGACAAACTCGAACATTGAAAACGTTTTTCAAAAGAATCGTGTGGGGTTCTTCATTGAACATCTTGAGGTGACCTTATAGGACACTTGCGTTATTCTTTGACAGATGTACCGCCCCAGTGAAACTCCTCGCCTGGCAGTGTCCTTGAATCGAATCACGCGATCTACAGGCTAGAGAACCGCTCGAGAACACCCCTCCTCCCCTCTCCAATAAATCAATCAATACATCCGATAAACGTCAAATGAAATATTACCTAATCCATTAAGTCTTAGAAGGCCCCTACGTGCTTTTCTGTTTTAAATCCTTGTAACTCGGTTCCTAATCAAAATTGTTAGACCGCGTGATTGGTATTTAGGAGTAAAGAGAGTTGCTCTTAATGGTACATACTTTAGCCACTTTTGAGAAATTATATTGTAAAGAAATTAAAATCTTTCCATAAATGTTTAAGCTTACTAACAAAATCAATTTTATATACACTTACAGTTAGTTTAACATGTATATTATTAATTTATTAATTTATTTTCATGATGAGATTGTTTGCTCAGTGATTGGGACATTCACAAAAAAAAATGCACGTATAGACCTCCTAGGTTTAAAATCCAATCCGGATATATGCACCTTGCTTCGTGAGTAACGTGCGAAAGGTTCTCGACACAATAAACACTGAGAGCACCTAAAAATACAGATCAGGATGTGTGATCGACCTCTGCTTTCGTTGTTTTTTTTTACTCCATTCTTTTAAAATCTTCCGCTTTTCTCTCGGGTTTTTTTTTTAGTACAGCCGTAAACTTTCTACTGGAGCTAAACCAAGCTTTTTATTGCAAAACTTTTATTGCCAATTTCTTTCGAACAAAAAATTTATGGTCTTACTTTTCGAAGAGAAGTCAAAGATAGAAATGAGTTTATTCATTTTACAACCATCACTTCTAATTTTGTTCTTGAAAATACTACGATTACCAACCACTGTACCTTAGAAATTAAATTTAAAATTAGGCACTGTAAAAATTTTCAATATGACTTTTTCTAAATATTGTATCTTAGAAACTAGCAATAATAATAAACATAAAACCATTTACCGTTATACAATTCAAGCTCCTGGTATATCGAAAAATGTATTAACTCCATTTTGACAAAAACTGAAGATACGATTCTTCACCTCTAACAATAAGATAACAAATATATATTTTTATTTATTTATTTATTTATTTCGAAAGTGCCGCCCGTATAATAAACGAGTACCGAGTTTGCAATAATATATCGACGATGCCTGCTCCAAAACTACAACACGTGTTTTCATCGCGCGTCGACATTTGCGCGAGAACGCACTGAAGAAAGAAAGAAGGGAGAAACGTGGCCGGGCAGGCGCGAAACATCCGGAGCGCGCCGCGCGCCTCTAGTGTGGGACCTATAATAACAGCCCGGTTATCGCTCCGGTAGGCGCCATTGGCGCCAAGTGTGTCGCATGCATGCGTATTGCATGCATGCATGCGTGCGTGCGTGCTGCGTGCGCGCGCGCGCGCACACGCGGCCCCATCTCGCGATCCGCGCGGCGTACCGGCGTACGTAACTGAACTGATGAACGATGACTGAGAGAGGGATGCTTACGTTTCTGCGAGTCCTGGCGGGAGCGCGATCGCCGGCTCACGGCGTAGCAGATCACGAGGACGATCCCGCCGGCGATCAACGTGGCGAGCAGCATCATCAAGCCGGGCACGCTCGCGCTCTCCAACACGTTCGTCGGGCACGTCGTGTTCTCCATCTTCGGCCCCGCCGCCGCGTGCAAACGACGAGAAGCCTCAACCGGCACTTTTGGTCGCGCGAGTCGCGAGAGCGTATAGGCACCGCGCACCACGTATACGTACGCGCGGACGTAACAACACAACAACAACGGCGCGCACCCTTCACACACGCGTACGTAACGTACGTAGATGCGCGCGCGCGCACATACACACGTACACGTTCCACGCGCGCTCGCCGCTCACGTGCCGGGACAGCCCGGACAGCGGCGTGGCGAAAAGAAGCCGCGGAAAAAGCCCGTGGTATACCGGAGGTGCCCGCGCGACCACGCGACAAAACGAAGCGGAAATCGGAGGGTGGGCGGCGCGCGCGTGTTATCTCCGCGTTCGTTCCCAGTTCCCAGTCTCACACGCACCCAGTCACATGTACGGCGAACACGACGACGTGTGCGTGCGCGTGCCGCCCGGCGCGTAAACCGGGCGTTCCGAAAACCCACAGGTCACTTGAATGACGGTGGGGGAAGGTGGGGGGGGGGTGAGCGAGCCGGCCGCGGTGCGTACGTTTCGCTAGATCGCCGTGTCGCCGAGTGATTCGCGAATCGGCGGCGGGCGCCGGCCTCGCGCTGGTGCGCTCCGTGCTGCGATCACGTGACCGCAGCCGTGAATCACGGAATCACGGAGTAGACGCACGACGACTCCCGTCGGCGAAAGTTCCGTTCCGCGCACGTTCTCGCGAAAGGGGGGTTAATTCAGCGAACACGGCCGAATTAATCGCGCGCGCGACGGCGACGTTTCCTCCCTCTCCTTGCTCCACCCTTCTGTCTCTCTTATCCTGTCCACCTGTCTAGGTTCACGGCGCGCCTAAGCTCCCGCCGTCTTAACGCGGGAAATTTCAAAACCGCTCGTCGTCGCGCCTTCTCTCGGCACGGCGCGCGCGCGATACAAGATTCGATACGTACATAATATCACTCGTGCGAGATGCGGCGATTTAAGCGCGCGCGATCGCATCCTCCGCCGTCGGGGTCCTGCACTCGTCCTGCACCGCCCGGCCGTGACTCTTGTGCGGCGGCGACCCGGTTATCCGCGCGTGCACGCGCGTCGGCGGGGTCCACGACGCTGTCCCGTGGTGGCGTAGCGCTGACATGAAAGGGCCGCCGTCGGTCACCATGCCACGGCGTGATCTGCTCGCGCGAAATGGTAGCATTCGATCCTTCGAAATTCTGAGGAAGAAATTCCGAAGATCCTTGTTTTATCCTCTCGTCGCACTCGCGCGCCGACAATCGTATCTGGCCGATCAGCAGCTCTCCCCGACGTCTTTAAAGTCTCCCGCGGGAAGTGTGCCTCGTGAAAAAAAAAATCGGATCGCGACTTACGTAAACGGCGCGGCAGCGACGAAAACGACGACGATGATGCGCGCGCGGGCCCGGGCCGTGTAATAAGCCGCGACGGTGACGCGAGACGCGACGCGAGGCGATCCTCTCCTCCTCCCGCGATACGGCTCGACGCGTGTTTGCCGCGGCGAGTCATCACGCGCCGGTAATATACCGCTTCGCGGAACCGCGCTTCCGAAGCGCGCTGAACTCCCTACCCACGTCGCCTATCTTTTCCCCTCTTCTCGCTCGCAAACGTCCCGCGACGGCCGCGACCGACGATCGACACCCACATAGAATATATCGCGCGCGAGCGAACTTGATCCAAAATTGACCTTCCGCGATAAAACGCTTGATTGATTTTCCCGACCGGTCACCGGTGACCGACACCCTGAGCTTCTTCGTTTTGTCGATCGTCAGTGACTGTGTCACGGGACGATTGTTAAATAAGTATCATAATATATCAACCCAGACAGCACAATGTCGAAAATTGGGACACGATCGAGGCGTCATTAAGACGTCTTAATGACGTCTTGTGTCCCGATTTTTAACATTGTGCCCTCGTTAAGACGTCTTGTGTCCCAATTTTGGACATCGTGCTGTCTAGGATATTTTTATGCAAATCAATGTCATATAAATTCAACACTAAGAATAAGTGAAACAGGACCGTTATTATAAACATGCAATCAAAGAGAGAAAAACCTTTTACGGGACTGGAGCTTTTGATAATCTAATAATAACATTGTATGACTTTTGTATACTTTTTTCAAACTCAGTAAGCTACGTCGATTTTTGCTCTTAAATACTATAAACTCAGTATCGTTTTTATTAATATAAAATCATTTACTCCGGCGTGAATAGAAGGCCGTTGCACGTAACAAAGTTTTAGCAGAGGGTTTCTCTCTGGTTTTAGTCATAATCGTAAAACTGTAAGAAAATAGTCCAATCACACTCGATTATTCTTCGAGCTCAAGGAGAATAATCGACTGTGATTGGTCTATTTTCTTACGGCCTTGCGATTATGACTAAAACTTTGTTACGTGCAATGGCCTTAGTGCTGGTCTACAACCTTGCTTTAAATGATATTTAAGCTCTAAGCCGTAAGAAATTGACCAATCACAATGAAATGTGAGAAGAATACTTGATTGTGATTGGTTAATTTCTTACGGCTTAGAGCTTAAATACCCTTTAAAGCAAGGTTGTAAACCAGGCATTAATTAGATACGCTTGAATGTGTTAACGGTGTACTTCTAAACCCAAACAAACCACTGGACGTTGACTGTATATTGTCCTTCGTCAGAAAGCAGAAGGAAAAACCGTTTACGATCGGTCTTTCCCCGAATCCGCGTCGCCGATCCTGGAAAACATCGCTGTTTCTCCTCTTCTCGATTCAGAGCGACACGGTGATGAGTGTCGCTTTTCCGAGAAGACTCGACACGTGTGTCACGCCGCACGCGAATTGATAAATAGCTCCTGAAAACAATGCGCATCACCGTCCTACGTCGTCTTCAGCGTGACGAAATTCCACGACGCTTTTGCGTAGCCCCGTGGTATCGTCGGAGACCAGCGCGGGGACCGCTTTTTGTGGGAGAAAAAAAACGCGTAATCGCAGAATTGCCAATATGTTGCCATCATCGTGTCCTTCGACGCAGCGCATTTTTTTTTGTGCCGCTCGTGAATTTTTATGCGTGAACGTTCATCCTCGCAGAGAGAGAGAGAGTGAGCATGGCGTTCGCTTGAATAATTACCTTACCCAGTAAGACGGACACCGGACACTCGGGTTTTTTTTTTTTAATTTTTGATTGGCGTGCTAGAGAGCGGCATTTTGTCGCCGCACGAGGATACGGACATCTGTTTCGAGCGAGGATTTTGGACGCCGACCCGAGTCGAGCGTTCATCTTTGGTCGTTCATTCGATTCGGCATATAATTTATTAGACCGTTCTCCGTTCGCTACGCGGACGTACGGTCTATCGTAGGACGCTCTTGGAGCGGCTGCGGCAGAGGATGCATTATAAATGTCCAACCCGTTACTCGCCCCGTTACTTTTCCCTATTTTCAAGCGCCTTCGTCCTCGATTCTCGACTCTCACGCTCGAGCTCGGGCACCGTGTCAGCAGCGGGTACTAAGTAGAAACAAGACGCGTAGACATAGATATGCAGGGGGATAATTTGTAAACGCAAAACACAACGGAAGCGCACATATGGTTAACGGAATTAATATAATTAATGATGAAATTATTATGTTTCAAGCGTCAGTATGTATAATCAGACCGCTCGATTTGGCTGAGCGAATATCCGTTTCTCGTGCAACGATTATAAAAGTTGCGACGACTTCGATCTCGAGTCCAGCCGACTTAACGTTCATTTCTATACCAATTTGGATTAACTTCAATCTCGGTTTAACTTACTTTTTACCTTTTTTTGGTTTCAAAATCAATTAAACCGAGATTAAAGTTAATCTGCATTGATATGGCAATAGACATGAACTATCGACTGATCTATCGAGCAGTGCCAATAGCGTTTCGTTGACGCAGATAAAAGAATTAATTGTTTAGCAAATTAGATTAGGGACAAAGAAGTCACGCAATCGGAAGTTCTCCCGTAAGCAATTTGATCTCGGTTGAATTCGTCGTCGATCGTCGATGGAGTTAAATCGTAATTCGATTGGATTGATTGTTTGATAATTAAATTATAGATTACGGACGACGGATCGTATATACTGTCGGAAGTTCTGACGTAAGCAATTCGATCTCGGTTGAATTCGTCGGCAATGGAGTTAAATCGGGATTCGCGATTGAATCGTTAGTTCTCAATTTTCTCTACTAAATCGCCAATGGCCATATACAGTTTGCCACGTTACGCCTTTTCTTTATTGAATTCATTGCACAAAGATTTGTGGAGCTGGATATGCGACGGCACACACGGGATGGTATATTGATAAACATTTGGGATCACAAGTTCTTATATTCTCCTCTATGTTTACAAACAAATTTCTTCCCCAACCTGTTCCAACAATCGGCAATTTCCTGTTGAGGTCCTCATCACTTTATAGTGCCTTTCGACACATTCTTTGGGCAGAGCACACAATCAATAACGGAATAATATTCAATTATTCAAATATATGGAACATTATAGCGATCCGCAGAATCGATATTATTTCGTCACACGTGTCGCGACAACAATAAAAAAAAAAGAACTCATTTTCGAGTGATTTGAAAACAGACGCAGAGAATGATACGAAATTAAAAGAGCATCAGGTTTAAAAAAAATTATTGATCGTCAGCTATATAATGTCAACATTTATAAAGTAATGACAACATTCAAGTCGTTCTTTTAACGGAAGGATATAACTAAAGAATTAGCTATATATAGGGCCACTTCTCTCGACCAAGCTCTGATTAATTAATCGTTAATTAGTCCATCGGGAATGACCAATCGCATTTGCCAATCTGCTTAATGAGAAAATGTGATTGGTCATTTCCAATGGACTACAACGTTGATTAATCGAAATGGCCATTTTCGCCGTATGAGTCTACTTCTTATCCTTCTTATTAGCAAGTGAGTTGGCTAAGCCTAAATGACTGTGCGAACCAGTCATTCTGGGGAAAAACAATATTTAATGCATCTTGTTTTATTTAGATTTTAGAATTACATGAGCTTGTAACCTTTGGGACATAAAAAACATCCAAGTGGCGCACTCTAGCGGCAATAGTACGCATAATAAATAGTCGATATTGGTCGATATAATACCGGCGGTAGGAATGCGCGGCTATTTGTGAAATTTGATTCAAATTGTTTCGATTATTTTTTGTTTCAAATTCAATTCCGTTTTTCTTTTCTCGCTAAACGCTCGAATATATATACGCAGTCATCTCGTTTTGATTATAAAATTGCTGACAAGACAGGTCTTTAATCACGCGAATACAAGATTGTGACAAAATAGCTCGTTTCTTTGACGATTAGAGATTTTAACGCTCCAATAATGGCAACGCGCGTCAGTAAGAATCCACGAATAAGCATCTGATTGGCCGTCGAAGTCTGCCGGGAAGCGCGGCGCCCGATTGGCCGTCGCCGGCGGTCCCGCTGCCTCATTCGGCAGCAGGCAATTTGCAACCGAAAACGGTCCTTTTATTACATAATATTTTCGCGGAATAACCGGCGAAAAGGCCGTAAAACCGCCGAAACCTACGACGCCGTGCGTACCGCGCCGATCGCCACGCGTGGAATCGATTTCCGGCGGGTTTCCAGAAGCGGCAGAATATGGCGTTGAGATCGATTTGCCGGCTGTCAATTGATTCGACCTTCAGGCAGTCGAGCCATTTCGGAGCCACCGCCCGGCCGAGACGACCGTCCCACGACACGCTCCTACGAAGTATCGCCGCAGCAGCTGGGAACATGGCACTGCCACGCGTTTTCTTCGACATGACCGCGGACGACAAGCCCGTGGGCCGCATCGTGATGGAGGTGAGCCAAAATTAACGTTCGTACGCGCTTCAACGCCCGCCGAACGTCCCGCGCCGCTCCAACCGCGCGCTTCCTACGCGATCCCGGCATGCCATGGCCATCTTGATTTTTCCACCGCGCCGGGCCGGTTCGCGATTCAACCGGACCCCTCGTTCTCGCGCGACGATCGTTCCTCCGGTTCCTCCCCTTCGTCGTCGCCGCCGCCGCCGCCGCCGCCGTCATCGTCCTTGTCGTCGCCGTCGCGTAGACGACGGCGATCGGCGATCGGCGGCTGTCGTCCGTCGACGAGGACGCGATCGTGCGGAGTCACGGCCGTCGTTGGCGATGCGTCACGCTCGCGCGAGCACGCTTTAACCATTACGAAATTTTCCATCGCGACAACGAACCTGTCGACCGGCCGCGTGCCCGCGTGCGTGCGAGAAATAATGCACCTGTCCCCCGCGCGAGCGCATATTTTTACTCCGATCGGAGGAGCTACTCCGAATTCACGGAAAATCAAAAGATATAAGTAGTGATCGCTCGAGATAAGGACGTGAAAAAAAAAATTGTGACTCGCTCGCACGGAAGGTTATTACATTTTAGCAATACGGCCGATAAGATAAGACGCTCTCTTCCCGTTTTTTTCCGAAAATTATGATGAATTGACAGATCCGTATTTACGTGAAACGATTTTTCTTTTTATTTTTAAATAAAAA